>CAUOPZ010000071.1:2500-97500 GCA_963457665.1 Thysanoteuthis rhombus | reverse complement strand
ATTGTGACAGCAACCCCATTCATTTCAATTGTTTATCCTATTTTTGTTGTCTAGTTTGAGTGATACTTAAACCGCGTGATGACAGGAGATCATTTCAAAATAAGAATTTTTATATAATCTTACCTGATTTATAATCACTCTGATGGAATATATATATACATATATAAATATATATATATAGACATTGATATATATGATCTAACTCAATGATTATCAATTTTTTTTTATTGTATAGAAACTCTTATTTGAAATGATCTTGTCGGTGTTAATGTATGTTCAGTATTGATTGGTAACTTTTGAATCCATCTCCAGCTCTTGATTATTCATAACAAATAAAACATTTTGCGTTTTCTTTTTTTTTTTTTAAATAAAAAAAAATTGTAAAAAAAAAAAAAAAAAGATGGATATGTAATAACCGAAATAGTTAAAAAGGTCAACCAAACACAATTGTTTCTACTTGTTTTCACTGTTAAGTGACCTTTATCACCAGCAATTTTTTTATTGTTTCATTTCAGTTTTTGTTTTTTTTTTTTTTGTTTTTTCCACTCAATTTTGTTTTGTGTTGCACACCTATTTGTTTGCAACCATTTTGTTTCCCAGCATCCTCTGGTTTTGTGTAGCCAAGCAGACAAGAAGCATGCAACGAAGGAATGTCTAGAAGGTTCTGCTGGTTGGCCTGGGTCAATCTGCATGTGATGTTCACACAGGCAAAAACAAACGACAGAAGACAAAGGTTTCCGATAGAATTCCTTTTGTTTGTTTCTCGTTCTGGTTTTTTGTTGTTTTTTTCTTTCGAGGGGTGTAGCGGAGACGGCGGAGGAGAAACTGGATGATTGTAATACGGAGAAAAGTGATCAATAGAAGACCAGTGAATTCTAAAGACTTTCTTCGATGCGTTGCCTGAAGGCTTCGGGTGATGAGTGATAAGACATTGTAAAAATAGCGTTTATAGAAGAAGTAGCAAGAGGAAGAAACGATAGGAGGCTGCCGGGGAAGGTGGAGAAATAACAGTGATAGAGGAAGGAGGAGAAGAAGAGAAAGAATCAGGATAATGGAAAATAAGGGAGAGATTGTAAAAAGATCAATTGATGAGAACAAAGGGAAAGAGAAAGGAGAGGAACAGCAATAAGAATAGAGGGGGAAAATGAGGGAGAGATTGAAAAAAATATAAAGAAATATCTGCACCTGGCATAAATGAATCACCGTACGTATGCATGTATCAGAATCAGTTATCTGAAACATTATCAACAAAAGAAAAATTTTTTCAACTGAAATTCAACCTCACATGGAGAGACCAAAAGTCGGCACAAAATATATCAGAGAGAAAACAGGAGTCCGCGACATCATAGAATCCATTAACGCAAATGACAGTGGACTGGTCACGTCGCAAGAATGGCAGACAACTGATGGACATCACAATTCACAACATGGATCCCTAGCAATCACACGCACAACAGAGGCCAGCAGAGTATTAGATGGAGAGACGAGCTACACAAATTCAGAAAGTACTGGCTCCGCAACGCCCACAGTAAAGAAGTGAGGTGAATTCTTGGGGAGGTTTATGTTTAACAACGGACGCTAAAAGACTGATGATTATGATGGTGAGGATCTACAAAAAATAGATCTTATAAAATGATCTGAAAATTCTTGCTCAAGATTTAGGCATTGTTGGTCCTAAAATGGCTATCAATAAAACCCTAAAAAGAACTTTTGAGAAAGCAAAAAAAAAAGTTTTTAGATGGTGCTTAGTGATGTAGTCCTGCAAATCTTCAAGATCGTAGTCCCGAAAATGTGATCGGGAGCGCCTAGAGCCACACACACGCACAGAGGAAAGAGAGGAGAATCTACTTGGTTGGCTGGTCAGGCAGGTCATTTGTGGGGCTACAGTTATTCTATAGGAACAAAGGAAGTTTTTAGGCAGAATAGGAGATGGATTCAAAGGACAAGTAGTGAAAGAAAAAATTGAGGTGGGGGAGAAAAAATGATTAAAAGAAATAAGAGAGTGGGAAGGAAGAATGAATAAAATGAAAAAGTTTTTTATAAGAAGAAGGAAAATATGAAGAGAGTGAAAGAAAGAAAATGATTAGAGGAAATAAGAGGGTTGGGAAAGAGGAATGAGTAAAATGAAGTTTCATTGAAAAAGAAGGAAAAATATGAAGAAGAGAGTGAAAGAAAATGATTAGAGGAATTAGAGAGTGGGGAAGATGAATGAATGAAATGAAAAAGTGTCTTATAAAAAGAAGGAAAAGTATGAAGAAGAGTATTAGAAAGAAAATAATCGATCGAAAGTAAAATTAACACAATTGTTAAATTAGAGTAAAAGAACCATTGAAGGTTGGAAGAGAAAAAGATTTTTAAATGAACGAATAAGGAAGTAAAGAAAGCAGTAAAGAGGAATGAAAAGAATGAAAGAAGAATGAATGGTTGCCAATCTTTTTTATGCCTTTTGAGATTTTTCTGAGGGTAAATTTTCTGTACCGCCCACTCATATTTAAGATTCAATCAGCCACTTAACAGCCATTTTCAATGGCAAAAGTCGCTAGATTTGTCAAAAATGGCTAAAATTACATAGTTTTCAGAAAACTGGGCATTGAACAACCTTTATATGCTTCTAAAACTCGTATAAAGGCTTCAAAAAGTAAATTTACTACATATTTTTTATATATTGAGACAATGATGAAAATAAAACCTACTGTTCAAAATCCCCAGTCGAGCGATTTTACATCTGGTGTAGTTTGTGTGGTTGAAGTAAGACAGATATTATACTCGACTTTGCGACCCAGTAATGAATCTACTGCCCACTTGAGAGCTTAAATTGACCAATAGTGAGCTATATCACCTCGGTTTGCAAACACTGATCTAGATAATTGCAATAAAAGGAATTAAATTAGGAAAATGACAAGAAAGATAGAAAACGTAAGTAAAATTGAGAAAATGAAGACATGGAAGATGGTGGATTATGGGGAAAAAAGTCAACGGGAAAGAATGCAAACAGACGACAGGTTATAAAAAAACAATAGACCATTTGGAGGGAGGCAAGACTGGTTTCTTCTGGGTCAATCTTCACTGTGACAGAAGCTTTTGATTATTTAAAATATTTTTTTCCTTGTGAAAATATTTTTCTTTCAACTGAAAAAATCTTTGAATTTGACCATGGAAGAACACTTTATAGAATAGTATCTGGATATTATTTTAGGTATAATTTGAGGCAACTTAGTATTAACTGAAAACTCATGTCCTATTTCTTTCTTTCTCTCTTTCCCTTAATTTCTCACTTTCTCTCTTACTCTCTCTCTATTCACTTCTCTTACTCTTTCTCTCTTTATTCCTATCTCTGTTTGTCTCTCTCTTTATTCCACTCCCTGTTCATCTATCTCTCCATCTTTTTCTCTCCCCTGTTCATCTCTCTCTCTTTCCATCTTTTTCTCTCCCCCATTCGTCTCTCTCTCCCTCCATCTTTTTCTCTCCCCCGTTTGTCTCTCTCTCTCTCCATCTTTTTCTCTCCCCCGTTTGTCTCTCTCTCTCTCTCCATCTTTTTCTCTCCCCCATTTGTCTCTCTCTCTTTCCATCTTTTTTTCCTTCTCTCCCTATTTCACCATTTCACCTTCTCAATCCAAGACTTAAGACTTTCCATTTTTCAGTCTCAACCAGGTCTGAAATCTTCATTGCTGTTAGGTGAGGAAAATCGTCAAAACTCAGTCAGGGTTTGACTAAAAAGTGAAAAAAATATGCCCTAGAAAAGCGGATACGATATTGGACGTGAAATCGGATCTTATAGTTTTTTTGTTCTGGGAGTAGTCAAAAAATGTTTCCGTACAAATCAATGTTAATTACTGCCTCAGTACCGGCTTATGAAAGGTTTTTAGATGTACTTTCTGCTTTAGGATAACAGGAAACCTGTATATTTGAGATGGCGGCTGCGCATGTTAATGGAGGGAATGCAAGACAAAAGGCAACAGGTCTGCCTAGTCACTCAGTAGAAACCATCGCGTGACCAACATCTTTTGGTGGCATACCTTGTCGAGGTTGATCAATTAAAAAATTGGGAAAAAAAAGGTGTGATCAATGAATAAGTTAATACGTTTGTCTTTTGTTGGGCAGTAATCACTAAAAAGCCTTCTTTTTTTTTCAAAAAACATGTGGGCATAAACTAGGTACCAATTTAGCACAACATTGCATTGAAAATTGAAACCCACAAAAAAACCTATTTTAGAAAACCAGAAAAACTTTTCTCTAGACATAATTAGGAGAAAAGATTTAAATTTCCAGCCCTCTAGCTCTGTTTATGCAACCTGTGTGTTGATACATATATACCTACATAGCCAGCCAGCCAGCCAGCCAGACCAACTTGAAAACTGAACAAACCCATTGTGACAGTTTTGGTTTTATGGTTCATAATAGTAGAAAAAGAATATCTTCAAGAAAATCATCTTCCATCCTCTTTGTTGTTTTTTGTTTGTTATTTTTTTAATATCTATTTTTCCTCTCTCCTCCTATCCTAAGTTTTTCTTGCCATATAAGAGTAATGGTAGATGAAGGACAAAAAAAAGCAAAAAAAGCAAAGTAAAATACAAGGTCTTCAGATTCATTTCTCCGCAGAAAAGATTCCCGATTGTTTGCAGCAGGCTGGAGTGCCATGATAGCTCATTTTGAAATGTCACACTGCATTCCGCACTGGCCTCTTCTTCCTTAATGCCTCAGGGACTTATTTTGCCACCTGCCTGCACTTCAAGTGCCCAAACAATGCTGGTGTACAGCTCGAAGAATACAAAGACTTTTACCGCAGATGGCTAGCTTCCATAGTACATTGTCTTTTCTTTAATCCTGATACGGTGGAGCGGAATCTCCTCCTCCTCCGTTTCCCTTTCTGGTTTTATGTTATATTACCAGAATCGTCTGGCACTGAAGTGAAGAATTCATCAAAGACACCAAGTGATAAGAGTTTCAGTTTCTGCCGGGATCAGCCAACTTGAATGCTTTTGTGTGCTTTTTAATCTCTTTAAAAAAAAATCCCAAGCCTTTGGTGAAGGAGGAGTGTTGGATGTGGGGCTTGCAATTCCATCCTTGGAAACTGTCTGATCATGGGGCTTGCAACTCCGACCCCCCTCTCCGTAAAACTTTCTACTGAAACCGCAGCAGAGTAGTTGCCAAGTTGCATTGAGGCTGCACTACCTGTTCTGGAGATATTCAAAATGGCTGGGTACTTTCTGGATAGATATCGAAAAGTATATCAGAACACTGATTAAAAAAAGAAAAAAATGCCAGGTGTTAATTAAAAAAAAAATTCAATTTTCGACCAAATGAGTCGAAAGCCTCAAACTCTGTCCGAAGTGTTTCATTAATTAATTGATATTAATGAATCATATCAATCAGATCGAATAGAATCAATCAATGTACTGATTTTGAACGTTGGGAGTGAGGCCACATGCTGAAACACTGGTCGATGAAAATGTGTCTGCATAATTTTTTCTCTATTTGTCAAGTGGGATCAGTAAATTTTTTCTATGTATGCATGAAAATATCGTTTCAATTATCATAAATCAAGAAATTTGACATTTGATGAAATAGTTTTATAAAGCAATACAATGATGCATTTCATTTGAGAAAACCTTCCTGAATGGACTTGCTAGCAATTATTTCTGCTGTGTAATTAGTACATTTTGCCCCCCAAACCAAAAGATCGCTAAGATAAAATGCCAAATCAATTTTCAGGTCTTTACCTTAGAATTGGGTAAAGAAGAAAAAAAAAAAACAGATTAAAATGTTTTGTTAAAAATCATCTAATAGTAATTTCTGACATCCAGATGTAATCCAATCCATTTAAATCTAAATAGAAAACATCTAAAACTATCAAAACAGTTGATTTCGATTACCTCCCTGTCTGTTGCCTGTTTTTTTACAAATTTTGACATTATTGTCAGTTGTAATATGGGGGGGGAGTCCTTGGCTTCAATAAAATGAGTCTTACCAAGAACAATGAGTGTTCGGCAATGTGAAGAATACATCGAAGACGGCAAATGACAAACACTTCAGTTTCTGTTTGTATTGACTAATTTGAATGCACGCATTGTCTCTTTTTTTGTTTTCTCTTTTTTTTCTCAATCCCAAACTAGGGTAAAGGCAGGGGGTTGATTGTTGGGGTAGCAACTCCTCTCAGTGATAACTACTTGCTACTGAATGTGCAGCAGAGTGGTTACGGCCCTATGCTCCTCAAGGAGTCAACTGGAATAAACACTCCTTTCCAAAGCATCTTTAGAACTTCACTAGTTTCTTCAAGTACCAGTCAGAAACATATTTTAGAAACAGTCAACCCTAAGCATCAACATAGGTTTCTCCAATTTTTAAGTGATGCTGGCTGGCTATATGTATGTATTTATCATGTGTACAGACTGCTCCCATGTAGCTAGAGGGCTAAAAATTCAAACAGTTACTCTTTATTATGTTGAGAAAATTTTTTTGTTTTTTTTGTTGGTGGAGGGTTCCAATTTACAATGTAAATTCAACTCAAATTAGTTTTTGTTTTTGTCTGGCATAAAATAAACCTGTGTAAATTTGATATGAAGTTACTGTGTGTTCATTTTTTCAAGGGAAACCCTGCATCATTAAATAACTGTCTTCATAGGTTCCTTTAGTTTTTAATTCAGTGTGGCTGGCTATGTATATATCACGTGTGCTGGCCATACCAAAGGAGTTGGAGGATTGAAATTTTCAAAATTCACTCTTTATTTCATTTTTTTTTTTTTTTTAAATTTCACCACTAAATAGGTTTCTGGTGTGTGGGGCTGGTTCAATTTGCTATATACATTTATGCTAAATTGATCACTTAGTTTGTGTCCCCTTGATTTTGTGTCATGCTTGTTTCTTAAAAATTTGGACTTTTTAAGTGATCACAGGCCAAAAAAAGGTTAGGACAGTTACTTATCTCTTTTTCCAATTTTTTGATTGATCACTCCCACAAGACATAACAGCTTCTATCTAGTGACTAAATAGACCTGTATATGTTTTAAATCATCTGTACAATTGCCTTAATGCTCAACCACTTTTAACCCCCTCCGTATCAATACATAACATATAAGTCGGAAATTTCCCACATTTACTCATTTAAAGGGACCAGAATTCAGTTGGAGGTAGAGGGGGGGTATGAACTAAGGGTCACTATGTTAATTGACAGTACAGGAGGAAGGTTAGATTTGTAATGGAAATTTTTTTTTTCAAACTCAAATCGATCCCCCCTACCCCCACTAAACATATTTAGTGGGAGGGGTCAATTTGTAATGTGTATTTATGCTAAATTCATCCCTTAGTTTACGTTGCGCTTGTTTTATTGAAAATCCAGAGTAACTAATTCATTGATCACCCCTTCTTTCCTATCATTTTTAATTGATCAACCCCAGCATGGCATGTTGTTAAGTGACTAACCAGACCTGTCTATTTATCTTTCAATCATTGTTCGATGAAGTGTTTCTATTGGATCTTTTGATTTCAAAGTTTTCATAACAATATTGTTTCTGTTGACTAACCAGACCTGTTTTTCTTTTGAGATTTTGTAACCCTTGACCTTTGCAACCTTTGACTCTTGTAGAGGGCTTGATATTCCAATGGTGGACCTGATCATCAACCATAACATCCCGAACAATCCAAAGAACTATGTCCACAGAGTCGGAAGAACAGCCAGAGCTGGTGAGTGTAGATTTCTGTCAACATCCTCTTCTCTTTTTTTTTTCAACTCTTAATGTTAGGGAACTTGAATGTTGAATCAAGGCAGGTAAATTCTGACAAAAGTTACTTCCCTTACTAATCTTTTTCTTAATTTTTTTGTCAAGTTGCTATTGAGTTTTGACTCGATCTTCCTCACCTATCTATGACAATTACAGACATCCGGTCGTGGAGACTAAAAAATGAAACGTTCAAGATGGATAGAGAGAGAGAATGGAAAAGAGACAGACAGATTTTACTTCATTAATCAATGAAGGAAAGAAAGAAATAACAAGAGAAATTGAGAGGAAATGGAAAGCTCTAGACGCTAATTTTCAGTCGATATCTTCTTTGCTTCAAATTTTTTCTAGAATTTCCAAGAAAAATATTTAGATGCTATTTCATTAGATCCCCAATCCATGGCCAAATTTTGATAACTTTTTTAGTGAAAGGAAAAATGTTTTTTACAGAAGTTGAAGTAATTTGAAAACTTTTAAGCTTCTGTCAGAATGGAGTTTGACTTTGAAGCAGCTAGTATTGCTTTTGATTCAATTCTCCAAAGAGTTCTATTTTCCTAATCTTATTCATTGAAGAGTTCACAGTGGTTACAAGTCGTCTATGAATCTAAGAGTTAATTACAAACTAGTTTTTTGTGATTAATTTTCACTAATTTTTACTTTCATCCTAATTTCCAATTGCTTTTTATCATGACTTTGAATCAGACTGTAACCCTACGGCATCAATAAAACGACTTAAACAGAAAATAAAGAGCAAGTCAATGGTTAGAATCAAAAATGGTGTCTAGTAAACGTCTGGCCACTTTAAACCATTCAGCCACAGTACTTATTTTACACCTTAAACTCAACTTCTTACATCTGATATTCTGCACGGGTTGATATTTACATTTTGAGACTTTGTAGTCTTTTGATACATTGATATTGTTAATTTTCCAAATTTTATTCTTGGATGAAGTACCGCAACATTATCATTGATTTTGTCGTCATGATATAGATAGGGATGAGCATGACAGCAGACTCCACACTATTATTATTCTGCTGCAAGTCACCCGCACTTTTTGTATTCTTCAAGTTAGTGCTTTTAAAGGTTGTTTTACTCAATATCTCTAGCTACGAAGAATCGTTTTGGCTTCTCAGATGGCAGAAATGTAGAAATCACATTATTATCATTGGAGTGAGTATAAGCACCCCACACTGTTATTATTCAGTGGCAAATCACCAAAAATCTCTTCCATTCTTTCAGGCAATGCACTAGTTAGGCTACTTAAAGGTCACAAACAGAATTGGACTTAAGAGTATTATTTATTTATATATATATATATATATAGAGAGAGAGAGAGATTACTAACAAGCGCACTGTATCTGTTCAACTTGTGTAAGGAAAGTTATTGCCATATAGACAAGTATGATTACTTTGTGATATGATGCATACAAAAATATATAAATTAAGTTGTCAATAAGGAAATATTGTTGTTTTTGAATGAAATTTTATTCCACTAACATGCGTCACCTTCATGATGTTGTGAGATATTGTTTCATTTTAAATTGCCACTTTGATAAAGTGGAGAGATGGAACATGTTGCTGGAATGAATTCAATTTAAATAAAACTATTCTTCCTTTTTGTCTGTTTAAAGTAAATGCAAGAAACTTCACTCAACAAAAGAAAGAAAGAAGTTACTCCCAATGATGTACGGCACTCAAGGCTATGATTTTATTCCCATTTCTCAAATCAGATATGGAGAACCAATCAATTTTTTGTAGGTTTCTAGTTTGACAGGGTGCTAGCCCAACACCAAAGATGGACTGCATTACAGGGTTAAAGGGCTCCAATTGCCCCACCATCTACCTATCGCTGGGGGGGGGGGAGAAGTAAATCCTTGCCTTCCTTAAGAGCATTAATGCAAATTGAACACAAACTATGATGACCAGAGTTAGAATTTATTTCATTTCATTCTGTGTTGCTAACCGCTAGGCCACCCACACCCACAAATCAATCTACCCTGAAACAATCTTCCTATTAGAAACTGTCAACCCAAAACTATCAACATAAGTTTCTCCAGTTTTTAAGTTGGCTGGCTAGCTGTCTGTACAGGCTGCTCCAATGGTCCTAGACGGCTGAAAAGTTAATCATCTACCCCTCACAATGCCTAGAAAAACTTTGTTTTGGGGCAATTTTTTACCCGCCCCCTCCCGTGGGTTGAGGGGGGTCAGTTCACACCGTAAGTTCATGCTAGATTTCCCTTAGTTCATGTCTGTTAGCATTCATACTTGTTTTTTAGAAATTCAGACTTTCAAGAGATCACTGACCTGCAAAAGGTGAGAGAAGTAACTTTTTCATTCATCACCCCAAACATCATACGCTGCCAAAGATGATGGCCATGTAACGGTTTCTATCGAGTGACTAATGTTTATCTTGTTCCTAGGTGGAGATTGGTTTTGTTTATCAAGGAAAGGTGGGTTCAATAAGTCACATTGATTTTCAGAAACTTTAATAAGTCCGAGATGATTTTGAGGACAGATCGTCCGAGCTTGTCAAAGCTGGACTTGTATGGTCATGCTCAGTCGATCGTCAATTAATGCGGTTAAATATATATTTCATCTTCATCTTCCATCCCGCGTCAAAGTCAGAGGACCATAGAGAGTGAACACAGTGTTGTCTAATTACATGGAGCTCGATGATGATTGGATGATTCCTAGGTGTTATGCATATTCATTGGATGAGAAACAATACATGTCCGCACTTGTATTTGTCTACCTATTCACCCTGAAACTAATATTTTCGTAGCATCAGTTTTTTACGGTTCTCAATTCGTGCATGACTATGTTTTGTTTTAGCCTAATTATCATATATATATATATATATATATATATATATATATATATATATATAGGAAGATTAATAAATATACCACATAGGTGTGTATATGTATTAAGTAGATCTTTATTCAAAAAAGTGGTAGATACCATAAGTAGAATGCTTTTAGAATAGATAAAAAATTTTGCTATGGTTCATTACAAATTATACTTTCTGTTTTACTTGAAAAAGATTTTCAAATGAATTTCATGTGAAACAGAATCTACAATTTGTAATGAACCATTGGAAAAATTTTTTACTCATTTTATATATAAATATACATATATATATATATATATATATATATATATAAAGGTGTTTGTCTGTTACGCAATAAAATCTACCAAAACATGAGTCTAATCCAAATTAATTTGGTATGCCTACTCAATAGACCTTGGGTAGGTTTTAAAACAGAAAAGTTTGAGAAAAATATTTTTTCAAGTGTTTTAGAGAGGGTTGGGGTCAATTTTCTTCTGTGAAAATCTAGCATTGGCCGTGCTTCCAACTTTATTTTCAAACTTGCATCTAAAATTGAGTTTATTTTCAGACATATGCCTTTCCCAAGGTCTTCTAGTTTTTCCAATCCTCTGCTTCATGGTGCAAATACATTCCGAACTTGTCCAAATCATCTCATTTTTAAAAATGCTAGCATCCATAACAGTGATCAGTGATCGCCAGCACTCACCAACAGTCTGACATATTGGCATAGCAAATTCCACTGACCATCTTCTCAAAACATTCCCTCCCACTCCTTCTATGAGAAAGAAATGCTCATTTTTAGTGTTGCTTGGGACGACGAATTTCCATGAAATTCAAGGAAAAAATAATTGAGTGAAGAATCACTCTCGTTCGGCAAACTTTCAATAGATCAAGCACAACCTTCAGTAACAAGAAAAACCCATCAATTATTATAAGGAGGGTATGCAACCTCACCTACTAATCTGAAACACCAGCCCTCAAACTGAGAACCATGCAATATGCCCATGAAAGTATCATGCTTAACATCACATGGAGAAATCACAAAACAGCACTGTATATTAGACAAAAAACAGGAGTTTGGGATATCATAGAATACATCAGAAAACTCAAATGGCTACGGGCTGGTCATGTTGCAAGAATATCAGATAACCACTGGACATGTGGGTCCCCAGAGATCATGTGCAGAAATATGGCTGGCAAAATATGAGATGGCATGACAAACTAGACAAGTTCAGAAAGCACTGTCTTTGTGACACCCATGAGAGAGTAGCTTGGCAAATCTTCAGGAAGGTCTATATCCAACGATGGCTGCTAAAAGGCTGATGATGAGGTGACATATGATTATTATTTCAGTAAAACAAACAATTCAATTTTAATACGTCAAAAGATCAACTCGTGTCAGTTGCACAAAGGAAATTCTCTATTCTACTACAATATTAACTCGTCATAGACATCTGCATATTAGTAATTATCATACACATGGATTAATTGTGATTACTATTCATCTTCATCTTAATTGTTTAAATGTGCAAGCATCTGTAGTTTTGATTGCCGTCATTGGCTGACTGACATTACTGACCGAAAAGTGTTTCCAGAGGAAAGGGCTTTTAAAGATGGGATCTTTGAAAAGAATGTCTTTTTGAACGCACCAAAGATTGAATTAGCGCAACTATGGTCTGACTTTCAGGCTTGCTTTTTTTTCTTTTGCAAGCACTACATTGTAAGTAACAATATCAGGCAGTTGTCAGATAAGGATATAGATTTAAACAGATTGTTGAGTATCTATGATATCATCTGATGAAATGAAAAGTTTGTAAAATAGGCCATGAAACACTGAATTATAGTTATGTGGAACAATTAGAAAGCTTCATTCCAATGACATTTCATATTGCTCCTTTCATGAAACATGAACCCTCCCTAGTGACTAATAATGTAAACATCCAAATGTTAACAAACACAACAGATATTTACAAACTAATTTCCAGCTTCACTACATTCTAAAGTTCATCCGTCCTGAAAACGTATAGATGGATTTTTTTGGTGGATGCTGGTTGGTTAAAATGTTGAACTGAACACTATAAGGTCTAGGGTTCAATTCCTAGCACCATGACAGTAACCGTAGGATTTGAATGTTTCATGCAGTCTTCAGTAAGCTATTTCAAAAGTGAAGAAAGTTGAAGTATTTTTTTGCTGAAAATTATCTACTTCAGACAATTATAAATTATGTCAGTACTTAACATGCCTGTACTTTGCATAAATGAATCGCCATAGTCCATTCATGTACCATTAAAGATGATTTTAGATTGATTTTTTTTAAATAGAATTTTTTATTTGGATTGTATTAAAAAAAAAAATACCAGGAGTGCCTGGAGATATATAGACAAACACACAGACAAGCAAAGAAAGAAGAATCTGTTGTTAATTTGGCTGGTTGGTCTGGTGAGCCATTTGTAAGGTTAGAGTGATCTGATAGTTTAGCATGAAATATGTTGGAAGAATGAAATTGAGTGAAATTTCCTCAAGCTAACATTGGATCCCACTGAGTGAAAGTGGTACATCCTAAGCCTTACCTTCACATTTTTTTTTTTTTTTTTTTGAGGGTTAGATAAACTTTATTTAAGATTTATTGAAGCTCAAATGTGAGTAATTTGTGTAGCCATGATTTTTTGGATTAGATTATCATGGATTATTGAAAGATAGACAATAAGAAATATCGTCAACAGGCTTTAGCCAGGTTTACATATTCCACTCATGATGTTATCATTCTTCAAATGGCCCTCTGCGTCTGATCATGTGCTTCAAGAGAAAGTTTGTGGGTCATTATGCATTCAACTTACTCTAGGATGTGACACTGTAGCCCCGCCAATGGCCTGTCAACTAGCCAGCCAAGTGGGCTACAGATTTTTCCCTCTTTGCTCATCTGTGTCTTTACGTGTGTGTGTGTCTCCATGAACGCTCTCTGTTACATTTCTGGGGCTATAACCTTGAAAATTTGCACCGCAAGACAGAATCTAAAAATGTTTTTTGTTTTAAAAAAAAAAGTGTGCTTTTGGAATCTCTTTGGTCATTTTGGATCAACAATGCCAAAGTTTGAGCTGATAATTTTTTAGATTAAAGATCTATTTTTTAGATAAATCTTTAGATAATTAGTTCTGGAACAAGTGTGGACGATGGTGATTCATTTATGTGAGGTACTGATATCTACTTTCAATTTTAAATGTTAAATTGATGTAGGCATTTGGCAACCACATTATTCTGTGATTGTTATTGAGTGGTATTCCCACTTGACACAGCTTCAATCTTTGAAATTGAAGTTGTTTACGTAACAAAAGGGAGGGTTTTCATCTATTTCTTTTTTTTATGCCTGTTTCTTTTGGGAAAGGCTTGAAGAAAAAAGAGATCCACAAGAGTTTCATGACATACAATCCATTAACAACTATTGCAAATGGATAACATATTTATCTGTATTTCTGGTGTCTTTTCATGTGATTCATTTTATTTTCTCTTTGTGTGTATCAATGATAATTTATAGATAAAAAGTATTGCTCATAAGTATTTGGACAAACAGCCATTTTGCTTCTGAATGCTTGGTTTTGAGAGTTAAAAACAGGGACATTGCACAAGGGGAACCAATTGTTTTTTTAGTAATGATTTATATATAAAAAAAGAAGTATTGCTCAGAAGTATTTGGGAAAGCACAAAATCTGTTTTGATTTCCTGAGATTGCTAGGGCCATTGTGGATTTTGAGCTGGAGTTGGGGGATCAAAATTAACTCGCTGATTTGGCAACTCTTCTATTTGCCAATGAGAGTTCACTTTTTCAATCTCATTGATCAGTTCTGAAAAAGATTTTAAAAGGATAGAGAGAGTAAACACTTACTTTATCATTTGATTCTATTATAAAGACATTTTGCATTCAGTACCATAAAACATGACTAAATGCATGCCTTGTTATGTTGATTGTAAATGATTTGTTTTTTGTTGCATAACCTTCTTGTTTTTAACTCTCAAACCAAAGAGATTAGAAGCAAAATAGCTCTTCCTTCAAATACTTGTGATAGCTAGTGTATATCTGACGAAAATTATGAAACTATTGATTTCATGAAATCCCTGTGTAGTTATGGTTAACGAGCTTGTAATGCTGACCATCACTACCGTAATTGGTTCGATCCTCACTAAGTGCTTGACTACTATGGCTTTAGGTCAAACTAAGCTAAACTTATATTCTGCATCAGTATTTTTAGTGTACATATACTTCACTTCAAGTCTGACACAAGGCCACAGTATCGGAGCACCCAGTGAAAATCAATCTCATTACAATAATAATGATCAGCATATCTAGCTCATTAGCCATTATTACACTGATTGTGAAACTATAGATTTTACAAAATCATTAAAATGTTCAGGTTAATGCGCGCACACACACACACACACACACACACACACACACATATATATACATATAATTATCTGATTATGTCAATAAGGAAAAACAGTTTTGGGAACTAAATTTTGCTCTAACCAAATTATTTACAGTAGTGAGCAAAACCATTGCAATGATCGGAAAATGAAGAAATTTGCTCACTACTTTTAATAATTTGGTTGGAGCAAAATTTAGTTCCTAAAACTGTCTTTACTTATTGACAATGTCGGGTACTAATATCCATTACTCATCATACTGTCAACATGAGAACAATATATATATATATATATATATGATGATGAAATACGTTTGTAGCCATAGTTCTGAGACTAATAGAATACATGAACAAAACCGGTCAGCAATCGGAGAAGAGAAAGAATGAGTTGAGGATGTTTTTTCAACCTGTGTCTACCGTCAGAGTCCTGGTGGCTCAATTGGTTAGCGCAGACCTAGGCTACAGAGGTGCTCCCTTAGTATCAGATATGGTTTCAAATCCCACCAGGGTCTCATTTCCTTATTTTTCAATCATTTTAGTTGCTTCGCTCATTACTGTAAATAATCCAGTTCAAACAAAACTCTCTGTCCGTATTCATATATATATATATATGTATTATTGTGTCATCCACAGACAGCTGTTCTGTTGTATTACGACTTTTCAGTGTGGCTATAGAATATCCATTATCTTATCCAGTACCACAAAGTAGGATCGAAACCTTAGCTTTAGACCTAGAGGCTTATTAATTTATGCATATATTCCCCATCCACCAGAATGCTCTATTCCTATGTTATAAGAGCATTGCACATATATATACATATATATATATATATATATATATATATATATATCTCCAAAGCCTTGAATGAATGTATAAAAAAAACCTTTTTTCTGAAATATTTTTGTGTCACTTCAGTTAAAATATCTGTTAATATGAATAATGTAATTTTCTTCAGTGTTTTTTTATGTTTTTACGTATATTTTCTTATCATGGTACTATGTGTGATTTTTTCTTGCTGGGATCATCAGTTGTTTACCAAGTAACCATCTTGGAGATTTAAAAACATGATAGTTTCATCAACATGGTATCACAGCAGTGTTGATCATGTATACATATATACACAGTTGTCGAAATGGGTGTTGGGAACTCATTATACATAATTGTCTCTATTCATTATCATCATCAGTCTTTCAACGTCTGTCGTTGGACATAGACATTCCTCAGGATTCGCCATACTTTTCTATCATGGGCGTTGCGGAGCCAATGCTTTCTGATTTCATCTAGCTCGTCTCTCCATCTAATATTCTACCGGCCTCGGTTGCGTATGTGATCTCGGGGGACCCATGTCATGAGTCGCAATGTCCATTGGTTTTCCACCTTTTTTGCAACATGGCTAGCCCACTGCCATTTGAAATTTTTAATAGATTCTATAATGCCCCTGACTCTTGTCTTTTCCCGGATGTATTGTGCTGTCTTGTGGTCTCTCCATGTGAGGCCCAGTATAATTCTTTCATGTGCACGTTGCATGCTTCTCAGTTTGCGGGTCAGTCTCTTTGTTAGGTTCCATGCTTCAGCTCCATAAGTGATTATTGGGAGGATGCATTGGTTAAACACCCTTTCTTTTTATAGTAGCCATCAAGCATGGAAAAAACCTGAAAATTGAGAAGTAGGTATATGCCGTCCACTGCTACCACGCATTCTATCATTCCCATCAGTGTACACAACTGCAACATTCACTTCTTCAAAGATGTTTAAAAAACATGCATTTATTTTCTTTTGTTTCAAATTTTCTCTTTCTTTCTCTCTCCATCGTTCTTCACCCTTCCTATTCAATATTCACCTAAAATAAACAAACTTTTCTCCCACATCCTTTCACCCATCAAAGATTAGAATTTGTCGTATCATTCTGTTGATTCTTTTTCTTTTATCAATTATGTCTACAAACTTGGTTGGAAGAGGTATATGTATCCTATCTGTCTGTCCGTTCATCCATACAATATTTCAAAAAGGTTTCTGAGAATTTCAATGGAATTTTCTGGAAGAGTAGAATGTGGGGTCAGTAAGAGTCTGTTAAATTTTGGCATGGATCCAGAATTTCTTTTCAATCTAGTGATATTTTTTCTCTTCTCTTTGTCCATACGTTTATGTATCAACTTGTGTTTGTCCACTCAATATCTCCGAAATTTCTCAATGAATTTCAATGACATTTTGTGAGCTAAGGAAGAATTGATTAAATTTTGAGTGGATCTGGACACATCGTATCAGCTTTTATGGTACAGGAGTTGAAGTTGAATCGATAATAGCAACATTCATTTTGTCTCCAAGCAAGAAAGTCAATTTATTTTCAATCAATTCTCATTTTATTTCTTTTTCCTTTTATTGGCTAAGAATACGATATTCAAAATCTTTTCATTGTCTGTTTATGAACTCTCAAAAATGTTCATTTAGGTATCGGAGTGGGGGGAAGAAAAGGGTCGAGGTTTGTGGAAGCAGGCATAACCATGATTAAGAGATTTCCTGTCACAACCTTTTGACATTCAAACGACACACCTACGCGGTATAAGAATTTGGAACAGGAAGGTGAAAAAATGTCTACAAAGGTGGGAATCACGACTGATATGAAGAAATTATCTTTTACGTTTTCTTGTCTTTGTGTGTGTTTTTGCACATGTGTCACTGCACATGTATCTATGTGTATAAACAATTAAGAATGTTAAAGTCTTTGTGCCAATGCGTATATATGTATATATATATATATATATATACATATATATGTGTGTGTGTGTGTGTGCAATTTCATGTACATAAGGGTTATTCCACCGTCCAAATAATTGGATGAGGGAATAGGTTTTGAGATTAATAGGTTTCTATGTTATGTTTCAATTAAAATGGCTTGGCTCGGGATTCCATACACCTGTGTTTCCTAAAGTGAGGTCTGTGGAAAAATTCTAGGGTTCCGCAAGTTAAGGTATCTTTGAATAAGATTTAATAAAAATTTGTTTTTTTTTAGAAAATGGTATCCACTGTTTTAAAAATAATGAGTTAATCTATGTGAAAACAGTCTTTTTTTTTTTTTCTCCAAATTTGATCTCATTTATTATGTCTTTCTTTTTATGTAGTTAAATTCTCACTCTAAAAAAAATTGTGTTCCATTTAATGTCTTTTTATTATTATGGCGACAGGGATTCTCTATAAAATATAGGCATGGGTTTTGTGAATTTTTGAAAATCGTATAAGGGATCTGTTATGAAAATAGTTGGGGAACCTCTGCCATACACAAATATGAGGGTTTGAGTGAATGGGGTGGGAATTGACCACAAATCTATTTATTTATATAAAACAACCGGTTCTTGAACATTATTAGTGCAGCTCAACCACATTTTGTATGCATATCAAATGGACCTCAGGGAAGAACTTGGATTATTTGGTTTTTCCAAAAACAAATTTTCTCAAGGTTTTCAGAGGCTGGATTCTATTTACAATGTAACTATGATATATATGTGGAGACTTACTTTCTGTTCATGGAGGCAGCTCAACAAAAGTTCTCATGCATACTTATTTGACCTTGGGGGCGAAATCGGAAAAGTTGTTTCTTTAAAAGAATATTCTTCAAATAGTTTTAGAGCGGGTTCAATTATGATGTTATGTAAAACAACTGGCATCATTCATCACTTTGCCCGCCTCAAATATTGGTGCATCTCAACCAAATTTGGCATCCATACTCAATGGTCCAAGGGGAATGTATTTAAGTAAAAAAATTTTCAGGAAAAAGTTTTCAAGATTTATTTTGCAGGATTATTTACTGTATAACTATAATGCTAAACTGAACGTTTTCCATTAAATTCATACATATACATAAGAGCTGGAAAATATATATATATATATAGTGTCATCCACAGACAGCTGTTTTGATGTATTACATCTCTTCAGTGTGGCTATAGACTTTCCGTGATCCTATCTAGTACCACGAGGTAGGATTGAAACCTTAGCTTCAGACCTGGAGGCCGATATCCTACAGACTGAATTTAAGCAATATATATTTATCAGATAAATTCTTTATCCACTAGAGTGCTCTATTCCTTTGGAAGAGCATTGCATATATATATAATATATATATATATATATATATGTATATAAAACATTAATAAAAATATGCAAGGAATTACATGAATCACATTGACAAATATTTGAAATGTGTGGTTGAAATGAATTGAAGAAAATCATGAAAAATTTTATGTATTCAATTTTTAAAGCTGTAAAGCTATCTAGACTATATATGTGTTTGTGTATGAGTGTACATGTACATATGTGAGTTTGTATAATATATATATGTGTGTGTGTGTGTGTGTACATGTTTGTATTTCTACACCAAAAACATGCTACAGTTCATTAAAAAAAACATAATAAAAGAATCACAAAAACTCTGCAAACAAGTGCAACCACCAAATGTAACTGCAGAACCAAAATAGAATGTCCATTAACTGGTAACTGCCAACAAAAAAAAGTATTTTCAAGCCACCGTAAGATCCAAAGGTAACCCAGAGAAAATGTACTTTGGGGTGACCAACAAAGGAACTATGCACGTAACACATTTTTAAAAAACAAAAAAAATACTTGCATGGCACAATACTATCCAAATACTTACTACACCTGAAAAAAAAACAAACCAAAGCACACCTGGAAAATGAGAAGAACAGTATCAATTTACTGCAACAATTCTAAACATTGCTCAGTCTGCTCAGAAGAAAAAATTGCCATAATCACCTTCCACTAATAATGCAAACTGCTTTACAAAAGATCTGAGCTTTAAATGTAGATATGAAAACAAATTTCTTTCATAACATCTGAAACCACACCACGACTCTAAAGACTGGCTAAAAAATTGTTGTTTTTTTTTTCAATAATAACATTAATGATAATAATGATGACTACAACAGCAATAATAATAATGATGACTACAACAGCAATAATAATAATGATGACTACAACAGCAATAATAATAATGATGACAAAACAGCAATAATAATAATGATGACAAAAACAGCAATAATAATAATGATGACAAAAACAGCAATAATAATAATGATGACAAAAACTGCAATAATAATAATGAAAACAACAACAGCAATAACAATAATAGTGACAACAACTGCAGCATAATAATGATAATGAAAACAGCAATAATAATAATAATGACGACAACCACCATAATAATGATAATGACGTGTTTGTAGGTTAGAGCCAAGTTTAGTCTGAAATAAGAAGGGTCTGTGTGAGATGGGGTCAAAGGGTGTTTGTATCTATGGCTGTTAAGTGAATACAATTTTCTCTGTACCGCTGCTAGTTTTGCTTGAAAAGATGGCTGATAACTGTCAAAATGCATCGAAACATGTCCACATGATGATAGAATTTTTTGAGATGTAACACCAGATTTTCTCTTAAACTTTTCCTGTTCACTCATCTATTGTCACTTTCATCAACATTGTCTGAACACTTCACTTCCACACAGCATACACACACACACACACACATATATATATATATATATATATATATATATATATATATACATACATAATAAAGTACTGAAGTATAGGAGTATTCAAAATCACCTGATCTCAATTCACCAATAGCACATATTTTTTGGTCTGATATATATGCTGTCTGTATTGGCACTGACGGAGAAAAAAAGAACTATTTTTATTACTTCTACCAACAAAGTTGGAAAAGTATATTTATTTGCTTATGTTTTTGCATCTGTTTACATGATAGCTCTAAAAGTACCCAACATATTTGAATTAAATTTTATGGAAGGGTGGGCAATGGGGTGAGGAAGAAGTGCTTAAATTTTGGAGCAGATTCAGGAAATTCTTTTGAGATATTTTTTCTGTTTTCTCTTTCATACATTCTTTAATCATGCTCGTGACTGTCTATTCTATATCTCCAAAGTATTTCAATGAATGTCAATAGAATTCTGTAGAGGGGGTGAAAAGTAGCCTACAGGAGAACTGACTTAATTCTGGAGCAGATCCATGCACAATTATCCTCCCTACCTCTCCCTAGTTGTATGTCTGTACTATATCATTATCATCAGTCTTTCAACGTCCATCGTTGGACATAGACCTTCCCCAGGATTCACCACACTTCTCTATCATGGCCAGTACTTTCTGAATTAGTCTAGCTCATCTCTTCATCTAATATTCTGCCGGCCATGGTTGTGCATGCGATCTCAGCGGATTCATGTTGTTAGTCTCAAGTTGCGATGTCCATCAGTTGTCCGCC
Source organism: Thysanoteuthis rhombus (assembly GCA_963457665.1). Lineage (NCBI taxonomy): Eukaryota > Metazoa > Mollusca > Cephalopoda > Oegopsida > Thysanoteuthidae > Thysanoteuthis > Thysanoteuthis major. Next base: position 76,253 of record CAUOPZ010000071.1, on the reverse strand, counting down.
ATTCTTGTAACATTGCCAGCCCACTGCCATTTGAGATTTTTAATGGATTCTTTGATGTTCCTGACTCTTGTATTTTCCCGGATGTACTCTGCTGTCTTGTGGTCTCCCCATGTGAGGCTCAGCATAATTCTTTCATGTGCACGTTGCATGGTTCTCAATTTGCGGATCTGTCTCTTGGTTAGGTTCTATGTTTCTGCTCAATAAGTGACTATTGGGAGGATGCATAGGTTATACACCTTCTCCTTAGGATTAATGCGATATTCTTATTTTTGAAGGGTGAGTTAGCTCTGCCAAAGGCTTGCCATCCTAGTTTGATTCTTTGCTTGATTTTTTCCTTTTCGTGGAGATTCGTTGTCCAAGGTAGATCTAGTGATCAACTTTCTCGAGTTCTGTGTCCTCTATTCTTATCTTAGTATCTTTATCTCCGATGTGGTTGTTGCACATGATCTATGTCTTGCTGAGGTTCATGTGTAGGCCGACTTTCTTGTTCTCTTCATTTAGTTCATCTATCATTAGTTGGAGGTCGTGTAGGTTCTCTGCAAAAAAGGCAATGTCATCTGCAAATCTGAGGTTGCTCAGATACTCGCCATCTATTTTAATTCCTTTACTCTCCCAATCTAGTCTTATCGTCCAAATTTCTTGTCTGTCCACGTGATCTCTCTAAAAGTTTTCAATGAATTTCAATTACATTTTGTGCATTGGTTGACAATATCTTATGGAAGAACTGATCAAATTTGAGGCAGATTCATGCATGATTAACCCCCTCCCCCCTGACGATGGCGTTGGCAGAGGTATGCGCTCTCTGGATGCTATCCAATTGCTAAAGAAATCAGTGAAAGCAACAAAGCACCAGCATTAAGAAATGAGGTAAATACAATCGTCAGACTGCGTTCAAAACCTGATGGAGAGAATTTTGATTTTGTTTTCCTTTCTTCTAATTTCATCTGCTTCTAATCTATTTGACCACCAAACCTTCTGGATATTTGTCAGTTTTGACAGGAAATATTTAATGGTTTTATAAGAGAGGGTTCTATTCACAATTGAGCTTTAACTGCAACCTTACTTTCTATTCATCATACGTAAACTGCGAATATGAATTTCACTTTCCTCCTGCCAGCACTTATGCCCATATTTTTTTAAAGAATCTAACCCTAAACCGACAATAAAATGTTTTTCTTTGAGCAACAACCCTAACCTCACGTCTTGACCAAATGCCAGCTTGAACACTATGATAAAACATGGATACAAATTAAATCTAATTGTCTGCTTTGATGTGCAAATTACTAATGGCCGAGAGTGACTGCCTGAATTTTCAGTTATGAGGATAATCAGAAGGGTGCATGATGTGTGGGCTGGGGGGGGGGTGCTTACGCATCTCCCGTTCTCCATCTTTATTTGATTTTATGAAATGTCTATAAAATATCAGTTGCTTTCCAACATTGTTAGATTTGGGGAGTTTTTTTTTCCTCCCAGGCTATGCCAGGTATCCCAACTAGTATAATTATGAGAATTGATTTCATTTGTAATGTAAAAGACCCCGGGATGCTAGCATTTCGTACCTCGACAATCCCCAGTGTCGTAATACGGTTTGTTTTTGTAATTTTTGTAATTCCTATCTCCTTCCATAACCACCACAATTGCACTACCCTTTGCCATGTCTTATAGGCAAACCTTTCTATCTTGATGCTTTCCAACTATGCTTATTGCCCCATAGACACTAATTGACTAGTCTTTTGCTCCATCTGTCATCATTGCTTCATGCTAAGTGTCCAGCCCATCTTCATTTTAGTTCCTTAATCATTTGTTTGATATATTTCACCCTAGTCCTCCTTATTGATCTTTTTCTATCTCTTACAGTTATCCTTGCCATTGCTCTTCCTATGGTTCTCTGCTTTCAGTATTTTTAATGTTGATTTCCAAGTTTCACATCGATAAGTTATAGCTGGTATTATGCATTCATTGTATTCTTTATGCGCATTGGCAAGGTACCCTTCAATATGTCCCTATTCATACCAAATGATTTCCAGCCAATTGTTCTGCATTTTATTTCACACTTATGGTCTTTTTCGCTTTATTAGCTGATTGTCAACCTTTTCTAAAGCCTCAACTTCTATTCTTATGGTGTTTTTCGGTACTTGATTATTAAACTTTACATTTGTCTTTGTTCTGTTCATCTTTAACGCTACCTTTTTACTTTCTCTATTTAGATCACTCAAAAAGTTCTGTAAGTCTCCCGATGCTTCTATCATCAGGAGATAATCTCAAGTGATTTGAATATTTTTCTATGCTTACTCCCATTCCCTCCCAGTCAGTTTTCTGAAATATGCTCTCAAGGCTCACTGTAAAAAGTTCAGGCGATATTTTATCCCCTTATCTCACTCCTTTTCCCATCTTTATCTTCTCAGTATCTTTATGAAGTCTGATTATCGCAGTGCCTTTCTCATATAAGTTCTGAATGACCCGTATGTAATCCAAAGATTTTCTCAAACTACTGAGTTCCTTCTTCTTTTTTATGTTGTTGGCACAATGTTTTGGTCGATCCATTCTACAGCTTTCTTCAGGTGTTCTATCCGAATCTGGATTTTTCCTCCAATGGTAGCAAAACTCATAACATTTAATTCGATCTCCTTTGGAAAGAAGTCTGAATCATAGCATAGACAGGGAACACTGCTGGAAATTTTTTTTTAAATCAAAGAGCGGCTCATCTCAAATGAGTGTACAAGTCAGACAAGTACAGAGTTCAACCCGATGTGATTTCTGCTACTCACCAGAGAAAAGTATGGAAATCAAGGCCTAACCAGGAAAGATATATCTACCGAAATCCAGCATCATTAGAGTTGCTACCATTGGTGAGAAAAATCTATTTACTGCCATCGCATTTGGATAATAGAAAGAAGAGGAGTTCAGTCATCCGAAAAAACTCTTTGGATGTTAATGACCCTGCTCCAAACTATAGATTGTTTGTAATTCTCATTACGACCTTGTCCTCACATTGAGTTGATCACTGCCCTGTGTTGTACTGAAGCAAATGCTTTTTTTCATAATCTACAAAGGCTAAACAGAATTGTTTGTTGTGTTCCAATGACTTTTTGATTTGTTGATTTATTGATTGTATGTGGTCTATTGTTGAACAGACACTTCTGAAGGCTACTTGTTTGCATGGTTGATTTTCATCTAAAGTGCCTGTTAATCTGCGTGTGAATACTTTTGTCAATATTTTAGTTTATATATGCACACACACACACACACACATGTATGTATATATATATATATATATATATATACATATGCACGCACACACTCACATGTATATATACAAACACATATATATGCATACACGTTCACACATCTACACTTATATATATATATATATATATATATATATATGTGCACAATTATATTTAGGAAGCATATTTTCTTTGATACATCTTTCATTAAAAATGACAGATAAGGTGCCTCTTTTTACAAATCGTTTCTTGTTTTTGTACAACTGAACAGATATTTAGTTTCAATAGATAGATACTTTCCAAAAGATAGAGCGCTTTTGGCAGCATCTTCTGCCGTTTTCAACATCAAGGTTGAGTGGTACTGTTCAATTTTATTGCGGAGAGGTATCTTGTTTGCTACTTTTTTTTACGATTTAATCTTACCCTTAAATATAGCCTTTGTAGTTAGTATGTACATATATACATCTACATTCATATATATATATGTATGATTATGAATTGTCTTATTCAGGAACTGGTATTTGAAGTGATCTCCCGTTATTACACGGTTAATGTATCTCTTGGCCTAGACAATGGTAAGAGCAACACTATGTTGAAGTGGGTCCCTTATCAGTCACAGATTTGATTCCTGCAATAGCATTATTTTCTTCCATAGTTTATTCTATTTACTTTGTCTAGTCCAAGTGTTACATTGATCATGTAATAATGGGAGGTCATTTCAAATAAGAATTTCTATATAATATACAATTTATGATCATTATGTCGGATCATATATATCCATTTCTTAATACATGTATATGTGTGTGTATATATATATGTGTATATATATATATATATATATATATATATATATATATATATATATATATTCACTGAGGGAGCTGCTTACTGTGATCACTCAAAATAAGACTAACCGGTTAATGATGATGTATGAAATTCTTGTAAATTTCTAATTCATTTTTAATAAAGTGTTTACGACAAATTAATTTAGTAACAATAACTGTTTGATAACATTATCAGTGATCATAATGAATGGTTTCCCCTTTGTGCATAGTATGTATGTATCTATATCTATAACAAATATATATATATGTATGTATGTATGTATGTGTGTGTGTGTGTGTTAAGTGTGCACATGCATTTCTCTGAGATGTTATGAAGTCTCCATTAGCTGTGGTGATATTAAGAGAATTCCAAGTTGGGATTTGTCAAACATGATTTACCAGAGTCAAATATGAAGTGACAAATCAAAAATGGAGACATTTTCAAATTAGACAAAGTTCTTCATCATCATCATCATCTGGCAGTTTCTTTGTTTTGGGGTTTTTTTTTTTCTTCCTTTTTGTTGTAGCGTTTACTGTTTTGTAGCATTTGTAGCTTTTTTTCTCATTTATATTTTCAATTTTTTTTCTTATTGAGATTTCACTTCTTTTTGAGAAGGAACAGAAAATAAATTATGGCATAAATACGCAATACAAATAATTTAAAATGAAATGTTGTTAATATTCTTGTCATTCTGAATTAACAGATTTCAAAGATGGAATAAATAGTTTGGGGCTTTGGGATTTATTTTCTTCTCTTCCCCCCCTCTTCCCGCTCCCTCTCTCTTCTCCCCTTCCTCTCTCTCTCTCCTCCTCTCTCATATCTGAGAAGTCCATTAATATGAAGGAGATATGAAAAAGTAGATATTAATCATCATCAGATAAATCAAAGATTTTCATAACATAAAAGAATTTAAAGATGAGAAGGAAATCAAATAGTGTCGGAAAATCATTTAAAATCTCAAATTCGGACAGAACAAATCATGTAAATTATTTTTGGGCACTTAAAATTTTATATTAGCTGAAATGTACACAGAATTGATAATAGATAAAAAAGATATATTCTGTAAACGGAAGAATCATGGTTTGAGTATTTAAATCATCATGAATGCAAACTAGGATAGGATTACAAGGAAACAACAATGGGAAGTAAAGTTTTCATTGCTACTAATATGAAATTAAGTAAAAGTTTATTCAATTGAAGTCAAATTTTCCAGGAAAATGATTACTGATATGCAATTAAGTGAAAGTTTATGCAATAGAAATTGAATTTCCCTGAAGAGTAAATACTGATATTAAATGAAGTAAAGTTTCATTCAATTAAAATAGTATATTCATGGAAAAAAATACTGATATGAAATAAAGCAAAAGTCTACATAATTAAAACAGAATTTTCCAGGAGAGTGAATACTGATATGAAATGAAGTAAGGGTTTACCCAATTAAAATAGGATATTTCAAGGAAATTAAATGCTGATATGAAATAATAGTAAGATTTATTCAATTGAAATAAAATTTCCCCGGAGAGTGAATACTGATTTAAAATTGAGTGTATGCTTATGCAATTAAAATAGAATTTTGAAGGAAAGTAAGTACTGATATATAATTAAGTAAAAGTTTATGCAATTAAAATAGATTTTGCCTGGGAAATGAATACTAATTTGTAAAGGTTCAGGCAATTAAAATGAAATTTCATGGAAGTGAATAATGGTATGAAATCAAGTTTATGCAATTAAAATAGATTTTGCCTGGGAAATGAATACTAATTTGTAAAGGTTCGGACAATTAAAATGAAATTTCATGGAAGTGAATAATGGTATGAAATCAAGTTTATGCAATTAAAATAGATTTTGCCTGGGAAATGAATACTAATTTGTAAAGGTTCGGGCAATTAAAATGAAATTTCATGGAAGTGAATAATGGTATGAAATCAAGTTTATGCAATTAAAATGAAATTTTGAAAGAAAGTGAATACTGATATGAAATTAAGTAAAAATTCACACAATCAAAATAAGATTTTCACGTAGAAGAATACTCATATGAAATTAGGTGGAGGTTTATGCAATTAAAATAAGATTTTCATGAAATTGAATAATTATAAATTAAGTAAAGTTTTGTGATTAAAATAGAATTTTGAAGGAAAATGAATACTTATATGAAATTAAGTAAAGGCTTATGTAATTAAAATTGTATTTTCATGAAAATGAATAATGATATGAATTAAGTAAAAGTTTACATAATTGAAATGAAATTTTGAAGGAAAGTGAATACTGATATAAAATTAAGTATCTCTGAAATGAAGAAAATTCAATAAAAACAAATCTAAATGATTTTAACTCCTTTTCTTTTTTTTTTTATCCCAACTTATTTCCTGACGATCCATTTGTTAATGAAGTAAATTTCAAATATTGAAACAGGTCTGATTTATCCTTTATTAGAAACCATGGCCTATGTCTTTTAGCAGTGTGTCATGTTTGGTGTGATCAATGAACAAATTTGAAAAAGATATGATCAATGGATAAGTTATTTCTCTCACCTATCACTGGACAGTAATCGCTAAGAAAAGTCTGAATTAAAAAAACAAAACAAATGTGAATGCTCAATTAAAGTAGGGATCAATTTAGCTTAAACCTACACTGTAAATTTCACCCCCTCCATCCCCCAAAACCCTAGCCGTACCGAATTGAAAACTGAAGAAACCGTTTTGACAGTTTTGGTTTACTGTTTCTAATACTTGAATATTGAAATATATGTAAGATATGTCATCTGCTGGCTTGGCAATATCTGTACAGCTCCCAAAGCTAAAAATATTAAATCATTAATACCTACCAGGTGTTGAGGCAGAGTATTATTTTCCACCTGTAAAATACCCAGAGCTTCGCTAACAGTCTACCCAGGGGTGGAAATGTAAAACACTGCAGACTCATGGGAATTACCTGAAGCAACCATCCTCAGCAAATCTTCAACTCGCAGACACTCAAAAATGCGTTCAATTGCATCTGATTTTTCTCTCCCATCTTTCTCTCGACATCAAAGTTCAGCTGTTCTCCTCTAGCAAATATCTCTGATTCATCCTCTACTATTTTGTGTACCTTTACCTTACTTCTCTCACCCTTCCCTAATCACTTTGCAGTCTTTGTGATTCGATCCTTTTCTCCAAACTTCTCCTCTACTCCCATCTCATGCAACTTAATTTTTTATAAGTGTGACCGATGAACAGAAGACAGACAGACACAGAGACAGCAGACACTTTGCTTATCATAATGTTGATTAAAGCATAATGTTTGACTTGCCTTTCTTTTTTCTTGATAGCCGAGTTCAGCCATTCTCCTTTAGCGAATATCTTTGTTCAACCCCCTACACCTACACCGCTCATACAGTGTTAGGATGAGCATGTCTGCCTCACACACAGAAGGTCCTAGGTTCCTGGTATGAGTGAAAAGAGTGGAAAACTTTTCATTTGGACAGATATCCCTGTGCACTCAGCAGCTAATTGAGTACACTCTAAGCTGTGTAATTAAGGTGAAGGTATCCCTTCGTCAGACTTGCATCCTACCAAGGAGTTGGTCATAAAAATTTCCAAGGTATAAAGTCCTGGTCTCCACCAGACTGAAGACTCGTATGGATCATTAAGATCACAAATGCAGCAGAAACCCGAACTTCATCATCAGCGATCGTATTTCATTGGGGGTTGTATCTACTGATATGCTTACCCTATGCCTTCGCGTACCTCTGCTCCATTCTGTTCTCCTCGTACTTGTGTGACAGAAGGTGATCTCAACAAAAGGCAATAGATGATTCCTTTTTACTGCTCATCATTGACTAATACTAAGAAACAGAGGCCGTCTTCCCAGGTACTTTACTCAAACATTAATTTACTTTACAGTTCAACTAGTCAGTCAAAAATTTAGTCCCTATTAGCTTTTTTATGAATCTGATAACTGTAAACCAAGTCTTCCTCTCTTGAACAGTCATCAATTTCTCATTATTATGCCCTTGCTTCTAACAATTGAATTCATAGAAAGAAAATAGAATGTCAATTTCAAGGGAAATAACTTCTGATTAAAATTGTCTCCTTTTGACCATTTCATGAAATTTTTTTTTTCTTTCAATTTGCAAGAGAGTTCCAATGTTTACATACTATTCATTAAGATGTTCTGCCATCAATTACAAGTGGTTTCAAGCAGTTTAAGAGTTTAGGAGTTAAGTTATAGGAATTCTGATTATTATTATTATTATTATTATCATCATCATCATCATTACTATTTTTATTATTATTATTATAGTGGTCGAAAATGATTGTTCTGTGTTTGTTTGATTGACGGCATTCAGGGCATTTAGTTTCAGCTTCATTTAAAAAGATCCCTTTTGATTATACGGTGGCAGCTGTCATATGAGCATGCATCTCAAAGGAGAATTTTGTCAAAAATGGCATATTTTTGTTTGTTGATTCTGGCATTGAGAATTTAAAAAAAAAAATAAGCTACATTATTGGCGTATTATGCTTTTTCATCCCAAGGAAGGTCGAACTGTGACTCCAACACAAAGACAAGAATTGTGGACATGTCTAGTTTGTCACTCAAAAGAAACCATCTTTGGCAGCACGTCATGTTTGGGGTGATCAATCAAAAAATTTGAAAAAGGAATGATCGCTTCTGTTGGTGGTAATCATTGAAAAAAACCAGCAGGCACAAACTGGGGACAAATTTATCTTGAAATTACTTAATCTGAACCCCCTCCCCCTGCCAACTAAAAGCCTATCCAGAGGCAGAATTTTTGAAGATCGAAAAGAATATTTTTGGTAGACATAATAAGAGTGAATTTTTAAATGTTCAGCTCTCTAGTTCCATTCATGCGACTTATATGCATGATACATACATACATAGCCAGCCAGACCTGTTGGAAAACTGAAGAAACCTATTGTAATAGTTTTGGTTTATGGTTTCTTATGATGCTTCATGGTTGGATAGGGACTATCAAGTCAAGAATAATCAACATTATACAACATGGGAAATGACTGAATATGCAAATGAATTGTTGAAAATCATTTGCACCAACTTTGTTATGTTAGTTACTTTGATGTGTAGCTTCCACATCAGTTGAGCGAAAACAACAGGACAGTAGTTAAATGCTCTGTTTTTAAAACAAATTGGAAAAGTTGATACTTTACAACAATGTGAGGTGCATGAAATTGTGGGACTAGTGAGATGAGCCCCTACTTATCATTCCGGAGGTCAGTCTTCATCCAAAGATGATGATGCTGTATATAAGTTGGGATAGAAAGGAACTTCCAGAGAATTAAATGTTTTATTCCCACTAGTGCTGCCCTTTATTAAACCAACTGAAGGCAGCAATCTAGGAAAAGCATCCAGAATTTATCAGAGAAAAGACATGTTATTTCATCAGGATAACAAGTGGTGTACAGTGCTTTGTATCTTGGGCCTGCTTTGAGCAATGGATGCGCAAAATAACAAAAAAATATTTTAGTATCATTGAAAAGCATCGGACAGTAAAGATCTTTTTCCTACATTGTAGGGAAGGTGATCCTGATTGTAAATTATAAAGTTTCACACTCTCACTCATTCAATGTTGCAAACAGCAAACAAAAAGGAATTAATAGAAGAAAAACAGAATTTAAATTGGACATTATTATCCGCTCATAATAGTGACCAATCCAAATTTTGTTATCTATTAATTCTTCAATTTCTACAATCGGGACCACGTTCTCTACATTATGCCAAAAAGGCTCCGACTGTCCATCACTTTTTAAAAACTCTAAAATGTGTTTTTATATTTTTGTGCATCCGTAGCACACAGCACATACAAGATGCAAAGCACCAGACACAATTGAGGACACTGGGCTGCATACTTTCTTTGATAGCCAGGCAAAAATAGTTACAGCTTGGCTGAGGGAATTTTACTCATCCACTGTATTTTTCGGGGAATTGCACGTTCGGATTACAATGTATTCCAGTCTATACAGAACATTCTTAATGAAAAAAAAAATCAGTTCCTGGGAAAACTACGAAAGGCATCTGAAGCAATTCTTTGCTGAGAAAGATGAAAAAAAAAAAGTTCTGGAAGGATGGGATTATAAAGTTATCTGAGAGATGGCAGGAGATAGTGGAACCAAACCGTAAACAGGTCTGGTTAGTCACTCGATAGAAACTGTTTCATAACCAACATCGTTTGCCAGCATGCTGTGTTCGGAGTGATCAATTTAATCATTGGAATGAGGGGTGATCAATAAAAAGTTTGAATATTTCAAAAAAACAAACCTCCAGAAACAAATGACCAATTTTTAGCAAATACTTACATTGTAACCCCTCCCCCTTCAAAAACCTATTGGGAATGATGAAAAAAAATTTTCTTCTAGACAAAAGGAGGAGTAAATATTGGAAATTTCAGCCCTCTAACTCCATTGGTGCAACCTGTGCACGTGATATTTATACACATACATACACGCATACATGGTTGGACCAACTTGAAAACCGGGAAAAAGTTTTGATGACAGTTTTTGATGATGTTTTGTAATAAGTTGTTCAATGAAGTTGACATCAAAAATCTTTAAAAATACTCTTTGAATTTTCCGTATTTAACCTAACAAATTTCTTCATTCACCCAGTGCTATGTTTATTTGAAAAAAGGCGTAAACTACTCTCGTTTCTCAAAGACCTATTAACCCATTACCTACAGATGAGGGACGTTGCAGTTCCGTGCCTAACTCAATAAAATTTGCGTTTTATTATGGTTGATGGCTATTCAATTCTGTGAGTCAGGGCTTTTATTTTGCAATTGATAACTATTGCACTTAGCACCTTCTGTAGTTAATGGGTTGTGAGTTATTGGCCTTTTTTTTCAGGATTCACTTATGGCAAAAATTGATTAATTGAAATTGGTACTGCTAATCTGTGGGGCAAAAAAATTTCAATATATTGTGTTATATGATTATGATTATAATTATTAATGGAGCAAGTACCACAGGAAAAGAGACTTTGCCTTATTTATTGACTTTTTTGTTTTCTACCTTATTTTATATATATATATATATATATGTATATATACTGGCAAGGATATAACAGCATTGGAGAGAATATCTTCTCTAATTCATTTCTTCTACACAACATAACAAATGAAAAAAGTCAACTGTGTATATATATATACATATATATATATATATATATTATAAGCATTTTCTTTCTCTTACTATTTTATGATATTCATTTACATTTACTCTTAAATATAACCATCTGTACCTCTCTCTCTCTTTTTATATATATGTATATATATGTGTGTATATATATATATATATATATATATATATATATATATATATATTATATATACAATCACAGCAACTCCTTCATCAGGCATTGGCTAAAAATGTTGAAGCTCAATCATACAATTTGAACTTTCAGTCTCATTTCAATATAAAACATTTTTGTTAAATTAGAAATGTATTTTATTAAATTCAAGATATTATTCTTGGAAGTTAATTTTGAAAGTATGTCATTATTCATGATGTGTATGTGAGAGAGAGAACAAGAGAATGATTGGGAGGAGATCCTAATTTCTTTACCGTAAGTAAGTACTAGGGACTGAGAGGCCAAGCATATACAGTGGAAGTGAATAGAAGTAGATTTTTTTACCAATAGAGTTGCAGTACTATGGAATATATTACCAGTATATGTAGCGCTATCAGCAAAAGTAAATGAGTTTAAATAGAATCATAATGTTCATACAAAAGCTAACTTTAATGTTCAATGATTTGGATATTGTGAAAAATATGATTATTTGATGTTTTTTTACAAATTGAATTCATTTCTTTCACTCTAAAATGAATGTTTGAATTCATCCTGCTACTATATAAACACTTATTTACGGGATCGCTACAATGGAGAAATTCTTTTTCTTGAATGCTTGTGCCCCTTCTTGAAATTATTCACATACCCCTGACAGATATGTCCCCTTCATTAAAAACCACTGCGTAAGAAATATACAGGATGACATGCACGAGAAAATGTCTGCTTCCAGTGATAATTTCAAAAGGCCATTTTGTTTTTGGTCAATGTCAGTTCACCTTCCAAACAGACAGTAAACAGGTCTAGTTTGTCACTCAACGGTAACAGTCATGTGACCTAAGTCTTTTGGCAGCATGCCTTGTTGGGGGTGATCAATGAATAAGTTACTTCTCTTACCTTTTGCTTCAGCAGTGATCACTTACAAAATAATGAATTTTTTAAAAAAACAAGTGAGTGCAAACCAAGGGATCAATTTAGCATGAACTTGCATTGTAAATTGAACCTCCTATTAAAAACCTATTTAGGGTGGGAATTTTGGAAAAAAAGAAATAACTTTGAAATTTCAGGCCCTTTGCTTCATTGGTGAGGCTTGTACATGCGATAAATACATAGCCAGCCAGACCCACTTGGAAACCGAGAGAATCCTCTGTGAAGTTTTGGTTAACAGTTTCTAACTGTAGACTTTTTCAAAAATTAGGTGGAATTAGTTATTACATGCATTAAAATGTGAATTAAAAGGAAGTGAATCTTATAAAAATCAAGTAATCTGACTGTAAAAACAATTTTTCCAACCGTCTTCATCACTTTTTTTTTAATTAATTATTATTTACATGTTTACTTGTTTACGTAACATTTGAAGGAATTCTTGTTTTGTGAGCTGGATAAGAGGTGTGTGCGAATATGTTTGCTATTTACAGAATTCTGCTATCTCTGTCTTGACAGAAATTAGATAGAGCTTCATTTAGGCTTAGTAGTCATCTTTATTGATGGACTCATCTCTCTGAAACTAAGAGTCTTCGTATGTCTTCTTTTTCTCTTCATTCAAAAAAAAAAAGGAGAATACAGAATGAGGTGGAAGAAAAAAAAACCTATCGAGTGGATATGTATAACATCAGCAGATCAGAAATGTGAGGTCTAATCTTTTTTCTTTGAATGAAATTCGGAGGCTGAGAAAATAGAAAAGAGAAAAAAAAATGGAAGAGAAATAGAGGGTATTGGGTAGGGAGTAGATGGAGGCTGATTAAGAATTTAAGAAATAAATTTTCAAAAAGAAAAGGGAGAAATAATTCAAAATGACATGTCATTCAGGAATATCATACGATGTTGAAATGCTAGCTCTGCTTGCTTTTTTTTGGTTACAATGTTAGCAAATCTCGATTTTTAAAGAATTTTTTCTGAAAAGACAAGAAAGCCAACAAATTCTCCGTGTATATGTGGACATGTTTGCATATGTGTACGTACAATGGTCCCTTTTTATTCATGGATTATATGAAATGTATGAGTTAAGTGAAAATTTAAAAAGATATATAGCAAAATATTGAAAGCTGCAAAGATATATCATAGAATGTATTGAAGAACTGAGAGTTGCTATGATATACTGTTATCCCTTAACATTTACGAGTTTTACTTTCACAGTTTTTATAATTTGCGGTTCAGTTTTGAATAATTTAACAGCAATGTTTGGGGGTTGTTTTACTGCAGACCCAAAAAAACGCATCATAGAAAAATATGCAGTACATTATGAACAAAATGTAAAAAGCTCTGAAAATTATAAATGCGTGTATATTTATAAAATAATAACTACTACTAACTTTCCACAGAAAATGACTCGTGTCTATAAAAACACTTGGAAATTGTAATTAATCAGTTTTATTGTAATAATTTTTGTGTTGTTGGCAAGGAGAAAGATTATAGAAAATCTTAGGCTAAAAATTATTTATTTAGGCAATATATACCCCAAGATAACCGTGGCTGAGAATTTAAACTAGTTAACATTCACAAACTTGTTTGTGGAATGGTAACTTGGACATAAAAACATTTTTTTCTTCTGATTCACTGTGCTTTAGTTTTGAGATTCATGTTTTTTTGTTAATTAACTGTTTATATACGTTAACATTTCGGGAATTATAAAGTCTTTGTTTATCGAAGGTAAAAGATTTATGGTTTTTAAGGAGCAAAAGGGTTGGAAGAGGGCAACAAAAATTATGCGTGAATTTAGCATATTTGCCGTTCCCTGACCCCCCCTAACCCCCCCATGTATGGGATGTCTATATCATAAAATTATTCATGAAGTATATTTTAGAAAAGAATGACCTAAAGAGGGTTTCTACCTATAAACACAAACATAATTTCTGTTTTCATAATTTCTCAATACATCAATTCATCATGAAAAACTCTGAAGCCCCAATTTTTATAAAGAGTGGCCCCTCCTGATGCCCTTTATTTAGATATTCAATTAGAAGTCTGTTACTGATATAGATTTGTTGATTATTTAACTTTTATTGCTCTGCATTCTTTTTCAAGGGTGTCAAGATTTTGTGCACTTAACAACTTTGAAAGTCTGTAACTCATATGTCTTACTGCTGAAATTGACATGATATCGTGATTGGAAAATCCAAACACTCTACTGTCTGATTGGAGTCACCTGCAGTTGCTTTTTGCTTTGTGAACCAAGTCACGCATTAAGTGCTGAAGGTTGAAAATAAATCAAATTTCACTTATGATTGTTCAAAAATTGACAATCTCTCCGAGATGATAATGGCAAAATTTCTCATAATCGCAAAATTTCTACACAAAAGAGAAAACGTTTTTTCCAGACATAAAAGTTTAGATTTTGAGCTCTGTATTTCCATTGGTACAGCTTGTACAAATAGCCAGTTTGCCAACCAGGCAGAATCACTTAAAAGCTGGAGAGACCTGTGTTAGCAGTTGGGTTCATCAGTTTCTAATAATAGTTGAAATAATAAATTTTTTAATTACGTGAGCGCCCAGATGTGCCCATCATCTGGCACAACTTTATTCTGAAGCACAACATACAGGGCTAGCCTGAGGACCTTATGGGGCCCAAATTACCTATTGGTATTTTGCTCTAGGGGGCCCTCTGAGCCGTAGATTAGTTTGCTTATACTTAGGATCAGCTCTGATAACATAAATACCTGTAATATGATCAACTAGAGGTGCTATTTAAGATTAGAAAGCATAATGGTAAACAAAATAGCAGTGTGAAAACTAAGTATTATAATTTGAAAGTTTCAAGAGATTTTACCGTTATTGTCTTTAGGGCCATTTTAATGGAAATTTGATTTTTACTTTCAACCTTTAGTACGCCTCGAGTGATTTTGTTCATCAAGCAAAAAGGTTGCCCTGCCACTTCAGGTGACTCTGACTGAACAGTAGTGTGTTTAGAACCCATGGTTATGTTATGTTGATTTCAGTCATACATGAACATATATGCAATTATACAATTTCAAAGTTACTGAGGGTATGAAATCTTAGCCCCTGTCCAAAAGAATGCCCAGTGGTCAAATTCAAATCATCATCATCAGCCTTTTAGTGTTCGTTGTTGGACATAGATCTTTCCCAAGATTCACCAGACTTCTCTATCGTGGGCATCGCAGAGTCAGTACTTACTGAATTCATAAAGCTCATCACGCCATCTTACTTTCTATCAGCCACAATTTTGCCTTGTGAGTCATGATGTCCTGCAGATTCTTGCAACATGACCGGCTCATTGTTTTATATTTTTTTCTTTTTTTACTTTTACTTTGTTCCTTGATAATACCTCGTTTTTTTTTTATTATGTCTGAAAAGTAAAGAGAGTGTCAATTATTAATTTTTTTTCATGATCGAGACTGTGATGATTTTTGTGCTTGTTCAAATGCTTATGAACAACATATTTCAATCAATTATAACTTGTATATATAAAAAGGTAAACTTACTAGTTTAACTACTCTCCTAGAGAGCAATGATCATTTTTCTAATCACCTTGATCAATTCTGAACAAGATTTTAGAAGGATACATACAAAAATCTTGGTTTTTTTTCCTTTAACAATTTAATAAACATTTTCTAGAAATTCAGCATTCAGAACCACAAAACATGACTAAAAGCATGCCTTGTTATGTTGATTTCAAAAGATTTGGTTCTCCTTTCGTAATATTCCCGTTTTTAACTCTCAAACCTGAGTGATCAGAAGCAAAATGGCTTTTTGTTCAAATACTTATGACAGGTACTTCATATGGATATGCATTTTATATATATATAGATATATACTCACATACACACCAAGTGTTACAGAAAAGTTTTGGGAACTTGATGCGTGAAATGGCTTTCTAGAAGAGAGGAAAACTTGATAGAAAATGAAATTCTTTATTCCCGGATGGAAAGGTTTTGTAAGATATGTGAGTATATATCCGTCAAGCAAAGAAACTATGAAAACAGGAGTCTGAAACATCATAGTATACATTAAAAAAACTCAAATAACAGTGGGCTGGCTATGTGGCAGACAAAAAATGGACATCATGGCTCACAGCATAGAACCCAAGAGATCACATGCGCAACTAAGGCTAGACAAATTTAGAAAGTACTGGCTCCGCAACACCCACCATAGAGAACTATGGCAGATCCAGGGCAAGGTCTATATCCAACAATGGACGTTGAGAGACTGATGATGATGATATATATTCACATCTGTCTATTTCAATCTTTTAGTATACATTGTATATTTCAGCATACAAGATGATTGTCAGACAAGATGAGACCTCAATTTCAGTTTGAAAATCCTCATTATTGCTCACTATGAAGGCACATTTTTGTATCTGGCCTATAGGTCGACACTATTTTCAGAATGCTTCCAGGATTGTCTTATCCACTGAAATATATAGAATATATACATTGTGTATGCCATACTTGTGTATTCATTGGAAAGTATTATACCAAAGAAAATATAGTTATCCCTTGCTATTGATGGGTTTTCCATTCACAGTTTTTGTAATTTGCGGTTCCATCTTAAATGATTTAATGTAAAAAATGCAGCTTAGAAAATACACTGTGCCTAATAAGTTTAAGGAATCATGAAAGCAACAAAATGATATTTGTATTATTTATTTATGTACTCCATATAAACCCAGTCGAAAACTTGAAACTGTTTAATCTTTATGCTCGTGAACCAGTTAATCAAATGGTATGTCAGACATTGAATTTCCTTTCTCGAATTAAGTGTGCCGTAAACAATTGTATCTATTTGTCTTTTAATGGATTAAGTATTATAAATCTTTATTAACATTTTTTTTTCCATTTTTGTGCTACCATTAACCTTTATCTTGATATTTTTTTCTCACTAACAACTATTGCACACTTTTTTAAAAATCTCTGAAAACACATTGCCATAATTTCGATATCTTCTCTGAAAGTTTTGGTCATCACTGGGAGAAAATAACATAAAGATAGTTGCAAGAGATAGAAATATTACTTTTGCATTCTCACAGAAGATTTCTGAGCAGATTGAGGCTGTTTTTACACTTTTGACTAAAAAAGAATATTGATTCAACCATAATTGACAGATCTATCTCAAGAACAAAAAATGAAGTTTTGAAAATTTAAGATTTTTTCTAATATTTATATTTACATTTACGCTTTGGGAATGGTAAATTGTTTTATTGCTTATGGTACAAGGTTTATATATACACAGACCCTGGTTCCCCTATTCCCCATGAAGAATGGGGAATAAAGTGTATTTTATATATATATATATATATATATATATATATATGTACTTTCACACACCTGGCCACGATTTTGCCACAAATTCTAGCTTTACTATCATAGAAAAAATAGAAAAAAAAAAAAAATACTCCCAAGGACGTAACTGCACATGAAAGAATTATGCTGGCCCCACATGGACAGACCACAAGACAGCACAGTACATACGAGAAAAAGGCAAGAGTCAGGGACATCATAGAATCCTTTTAAAATTTCAAATGGCGGTGGGCTGGCCACGTTGCAAGAATGACGGACAACTGATGGACATCACGACTCACAACATGGATCCCCCGAGATAACATACGCAACTGAGGCTGGCAGAATATTAGATGGAGAGAAGAGCTAGACAATTTCACGAAGTACTGGCTCCGCAACGCCCATGATAGAGAAGTGTGGCAAATCCTGGGGAAGATCTATGTCCAACGACGGACGTTAAAAGACTGATGATGATGATGGACATGGCTAAAATTCTCGGAAGACATGAAGATATGTGGATCAACAAACTCAAAACTCTCTCTCTCCTAATGGACTTAACACCAACCCTAATCACACATATCTCTAAATCATAATCCTCCTACTAACGGTAACCTCACATCCACATCTGCCCCCACCCCCAAATACATCTAATACCAGGAACTTTAAAGTCACTCAGACCCATAACAACCACTACCTTAGTCAGTCATCTCACTTGTAATAATCAGAACCAACATATTTTCGATGACCTGTAAGGTTAAAACCTATGTAGTTACGTAACCTCATCACCCCTCAATTTATACTATCCCTAACATACCCACACAATCTAGCACCAAAGCACTTCCCTCCTACCCTACTCTGATACCTTATGTACCTTCCTAGACCCACTGCTGCTGCTAACACTACAGACTTCATCACAGACTGAACTTTCTCTCACATATCAGGATGCCCCTAACAGATGGGATACCACTTTTTGCTCATAAAGCAAAGCTCCTGATGGTGGACTCATGTTCCTCATCAAATTTACAACCTCTAAAGGTACACACAGCACACGCTACTGAAGATGGGAATACCTCCCAAAACATATCTAGACCATCAATGAAAACATTTACAGATAAATAAAGCTTACTTCCATACACTTTCACTCCAGAGTCAGTCTCACCCTCTATAGTTCAAATTATATATATATATATATATATATATATATATATATATATATATATATATATATATATATATATATGTATATATGGATGCACATTGCATTTTGTATATGTGGATTCCAAAAGATATTTTCTTTCAGTTGTTTTGTGTTTGTGTTTTCACTAATTATCAACCTTTTTCCTTTTGAAATATAAAGAGAAAAAGTATCCAAGCCCATCAGTGTCACATCTAAGAAAGCTAAACAGATATTAACGAGTCTTTATTCATTTTAAATGGCTTGGTTGATAATGGATTTAGCACTGGAACTTTTGATCATGATAATCTCTTCTGCTGTAATGTCCACACTTATTCCTTCTACCCTTAATCCATAAAAGACTTTTTCCTCTGCTAAACTCCAATAACCTTTTGTAATAAGACTTGGCGCCACTTAGTTATCTAATCCCCTGAGACCGAGATCCCAATCTCTTCTCCATCTTTTTATTTTCCCTTTCTTTGTACTCCAGTGACAAATGTGACCTGAAACAGCTGATATTATTAACTCTCAAGTTCATGTAAGAGAACTCAAAAAGTAATTCAAGGAGAGTAACTTCTGATTTAAGTTACTTCTCTTGTGATCTCTGTTAAATTTTTCAATTAGAAATCGTCAGCCAAAAGTCATACCAAAACTGTCTATATAGGTTTCTCCGGTTTTCAAGTTGGTCAGGCTGGCTATTTATGTATGATGTATACAGGCCACACCAATGAAGCTAGAAGGCTGGAATTTTTAACTTTAACTCCTTATGTCCACACAAAAAAATTTTTTTTCTTCTCTAAAAATTCTCTTCCCTTCCCCTAAATAGGTTTCTACCAAAGTGGTCTTTGAATTTAATAGATAAAATAGCTATTTTTGCAATCTGTGATATCATGGGTAGGATTCTTGAACCAAATACAAACTTTCATTTCCTCCAGTGATCTCATACTTTATGTCCTGGTTGATGAGACACTGTGAGCGTTAAAATGCACCACTAGTTTCTTTAGGTCTTTTTCCAGCTCGCTAGTGAATAAAAAGACTTTAAAAAGAAACTAATCGGAGACAGCAAACCTCTGCTAAAAGCATTATCATGATGAACTGAATGAAATCAGTACCTACAATAATGAAAGGTGGTAACAGTAAAAATTCCTCAATCAGCCACAAACTCTAATCGATTTTTCCCCACCACATTGCCTACCCTTTCATTGTATGTCATTGAAATTAATTGAAAACTTTTGGAGATATTGTGTGGACAAGAATCTGTAGCCCAATTGACTGGTTAGTTTTGCTTTGCTGAGTCAATATTTAGTCTTTACTGTCCAACTCTATTTTTTGATTTTAATAATATGTCTTTTGGTTGGTCGGTCGGTTGGTTGGTTCCAGTTACCTTAAACAATAGAAAAAGGAAGGAAGGAGGTGTGATTTCATTGAGAAACTAACTTCTCTGATGTCATAATAGAATGAATGATATGGCATTTTTGTATTAGAAAAAAAAAGCCCAACATGGCTATTTATGATTTTTACTGAAAAAATAAGTCTCGGAATATTTCCGTATCAATATTTCACAAACATGAGAATCAATTGAATCAAAGAAAGACTACTTGCTCCTCGTCCTGTCACTCCCACTTCAGGTGGTAGATGCATCGTTGAACTTGTGGTTCTTTTCTTATGTATCTTTTGATTGGGGTTTGTGAGGTTTTGCAAACTCCTCTCTACAACTTGACCTTCGAGTGCTCAAGACACAGAGTGATTTTTTCTGGGCAATTTCATCTTATCAAGGGGGGAAATACAGTATACCTAAGCAACACGGGAAATTCTGCTGATAGTGGAGGGAATTAAAACAATAATCATGGTCGTATTTCTATCTGACTGCATTTGAAACCAGTATAATTGGGGAAAGTTTTGGCTTTGCTTATCCTTGCTCTCTGACTTTTCCACTATTACCAGTCCTTGCTTATTACTAATCATTTTCTGTATTAACAAACTAAATATTGTTAGTAGTTAGAGAAATAATGAGATGATTTTTCAAGTTAATCTTTGTGTTGCATCGGATATTGACATTCTTGTAACCATTGCCATTTGAGTTTTTTAATGGATTTCATGATATCTCTCTCTCGTGTTCTTTTCTCTGATATACCCTGCTGTTATGTTGTCTCTTCGTGTGATGTTGAGCACATTGTATGGTTCTGTCTTTTGCATGGTTACATGGTTCTTGAAGGTATAATTCCAGATTTGATTCAATGGATTCCTCGGGGAACTTTTTGATATTCAAAGAGTTTTTCAGACGGTTACATTTCATTCTGTTGTTAACTGGAACGTCATGTTAACAGCACAAACAACAAGGAGATCAATTGTCTGAAAATCTCTCTGAATGTTAATGACTCTTCTCTAAACTGTTGACAGAACTTCCTGATATTTGAATTGTTGGAACTGCTCAGCAAACCAGGAGTGCTGCAGGAAGCAAAACAAGTGATCGTCTGAAGATGACTGATTTGGAGAATTAGCTGCATGTGGAAGAACTTCCTATTCCAGCTGCATGATCATTTGCTGTGTCCTATTTGCAACTTGAGGACAAGCTTTGTCATACAGATTGACTTCCTGCTCAGTTTTTCCCTATCCACCATTTAAACAAGCCAGTTGCTCACTATAGCGTGACACAGTAATAGTCCTTTCAGGTACCAGCAATTCATAATAGAGAAGTTTTTTTTCACCAATGACTATCTCGTCTAAAAATGCCCTCTTTTTTTTTTCCTCCTTTATTGAGCTAGAAGAGTAAGTCAGTGTTCAAATACTGACTGATGTTTTTTTCTCTAAGTTCATCTAGAATGCATTTTTATAGCTTTAGAATCCTTGCCAAAGTATGTAAACAATTTACCTCAGCTGACTGACTGAACAACCAACTGTTTGAATTGCAATGCCATTTCTAGGATTTCTCTAACATTAACATAAACAAAAGATGATGCTGCAAACTTTCACATCAACCTGCATTATAACATTTTGGTGACTAAAAGAATTAAAAGGTGGCATATGAAAGAGTACGATATACATAGATGAAAGTTTGTCTACAACTCGATTAAAAATCAATTTTGTAAAAGAAGGAAACATTCTGAGGGTTACTTTTAGAAACAATAACTGATACATTCACCATCTGTGGTAGTGGCAGGAGAAGAAAGAAGAGAAGTAGTCTTCTTCAAGTCTGTTGATATTCATACTTGTTGAATATTGCAGTATGGAAGTATTCGGCAAGTTTTATTTCCTGTAAAAATCTTGAATGGCCATTTTTGGCTTTTTTAAAAATACAAAAATGTGTACCCTATTCATCCTAAAAAGAAAAATTGATCGTAATAGATGTTCTTTTGATGATGTCTTGTCCCTTTCTTCCTTCATCTTTCTGTTGATTAACGTAATCAGAACCTACCGACCAACCATCCGGCCAAGTGAAAAGCATCTTATTCAGATGTGTGACACATCTAAAGAGTACAATTTAAAGTTCTTTGATGGTTATGCGGGCTGGAGCCTCGCAGTCAATTCGGAATGTCGTCTTGCTTTTCCAGCTGAAATCATGTTAAGCACCCAGCGTCCCAATCTTGTGATCTGGTCCGTTTATTCAAAAAGGTTTATGCCGTTGAACTAACGGGTCCTTTTGAGGAAAATATTGACCGTACACATCAATGTAGGCATGAAAAGTATGAAGATCTATGAGAGCATTATACAAGACATGGCTGAAGAGTTTATTGCTTCAAGAATTCAGATGCCGAGTTTTTATCGCTAACTCGACCTTGGCATACCAGACTAAACTCGGATTTTGATCAACAGAAAAAAAGGAAGTTGGTTTGGTTAGTGTCTAATCAAACCTGAACCGTCACGTGATCAACGTCTTTTGGCAGCATATTGTGTTGGGATGATCAATTGAAGACTTACTTCATTGGATTGCTATAATGACCAAAATGCTTTTAAAAAGCAGCCATGAACACTTCCAGACATAAACCATGGGATTTATTTAGTATAAAATTATGTTGTAAATTGAGTCCCCACCATGAAAAACTTGGATGGGGGGATAAAAACAAACCCTTTTTTTTGATACAATAAGTTGATTTTTAAAGTTTTAGCCCTTTAGCTCTACTAATACAGTCTGTTTGTGTGACCCATATATAAGTAGATAGCTAGCCAGAATTTTTTTAATCTGAAGAAACATATGTTAACAGTTGTTTATCATTATGACTCTCATTACTCTTTACTCGTCTATGACCTGTCGCTTTACTAATGGAACATACTCAACTGATGGCTGCTACTATTTCTGTAAGTGAGACAGACATGGCTCTTATTATATATTTGCTGGGATACCCATCATTGCCCAGAAACAGAACTTCTAAATAGACAACTCATTAAAAAATGTTGGTTTTTTTATTTCTTCTTACCCAACACAACAAACAGATGTAAATCATTCTCGCAGGAACCTAAATCTTGACTTTCTATCTGCACTCTTCTCTCACTGCTGTAGAATGATGGCCTTGAGTTATGATTCTGAAAAATCATCAAAAAATTAAGATGAAATGAAATTATGTAACATAATTATGTGTCTTACACTTCATCCTTCAACCACTTCCCCCATTTACATTTTGACATGGAGGAAAAAGAAAGGGTAGAGGGAGTAAACAATGGGATGTGTCATTGCTGAAAAAAAGCCGTATGTAACCTGAAAAAACTCTAAAACTTGTTTAAGAATCGATTTTAATGAAATGTATGACATTCCTAAGAAGAAAGAATTACAAAAATCCTGTTATAAAAAACATTTTTTTTTCCCCAATGTATAGAACCAAATTGGCTTGGGAGAATGACAATCTGTATGGGAAGTTAATTTTTATTGTGAAGTATCAGGTAAATCAGTGTTGTAGCTTTTGTAATGAAGACGCAGGATCAAACAAACAAAAGGCTCATATATTAGTATTGATATGATGAATGTCTTTAAAGTGTTGAAGTTTCATTTTCCTTTTGTCTGTTAGAATGAATTTACATTTGGCTAACTCCCCCTCTTGAAGAAGATATCTATTTTTCTACTTTCTCTCAGCCAATCATATATAGAAAGTGAAATGTTTGAAAAAGTCAAAAAAAATCGTCAGTTAGGCTATAGAAAATTATGAAGAAATTGAAATACACTGATATTAACCCTCAAATTCATGTAAAAAAATTGAATGTCAATTCCAAGGGAAATAACTTATAATCAAAATTATCTCCCTTTTGGCCATCAGATGAATTTTTCATTTTTTATCCATTTAATTCAAAGTTCCATTATTTTTAATTCTATACAGTAAAGTGTTCTACTGTCAATCTTAAACGGTCCAAAAATGTAGGAGCTAATATGAAAATTGGTCTGGCTAATCACTTTATGACTAATCTCAAGTGACCAATGTCTTTTAGCGGGACGCCTTTTTGGGGGTGATCAATTAAAACATAAGGGGTGATCAATGAATAACTTCTCTAGCTTTTTGTTGGATCATTAAAAAGTTTGAATTTACAAATGACAAGCAGGGACAAACTAGGGGCTAATGTAGCATAAATTTACGTTGCAAATTGAACTTCTCACTAAAATCATTATGGGGGGGTGTTCAAAAAACCAATCATAAGTAAATGTTGAAAAATTCTCTCCTCCGGCTCTTTTGTAGTGGCCTGTGGGTGTGATAAACAGCCAGCCAGCTGAACCAACTTGGAAACTGAAGAAATTTATTCTGACAGTTCCTAATTGGGACAATTTAAATTCATTGTTATAGTTCCAATGCTATGCTATTAAATACATTCTCATAAACAACTTTCCATTAAAAAAATTGATATTGAATTAACATCAATTCATTTTGGATTAAGTGTTTGGGAACTATTGATTTTGATAACAATAACTGTTTGATTGAATTATGCGAATATGATAAACAGTTCCTTCTGTATTTTTGATTTGGCAAAAATAAATTGATTCTTCTCTTTTGTATTGCAGGCCGAGGTGGCAAAGCGATCACTTTTGTCACACAGTTTGATATAAAACTTGTTGAAGCAGTTGAAGAATATATCAGTAAGTAAAAACTCTTTCTTTAATATTTATATTCCAGTCCAGCCAAGTGCTTTTACATAACAAGGAAATTACAAACCTCTAAAATATTTCAAATACTGCCCAATATGTAACTGTAATTGCTAGGTTACTTTACACTATTTTGTCTTATGAAATGTTTTTTATTGGGAGGTTTCACTTTTGGGCAATTGGAGAAACCTGAATTTGTTAAAGAAATCCTTTTCATTATTAATGAATTACAGATTATTTATAAATAGGAACAAGATATCATATTCTTTAATTCTGACAAGGTTGGTCATCTTATCATACGTAACATTCAGACAGATTTTATTCATTGGAAAGATTTGAGCCTGGTATTTCTGCTCTGAAAATCCTGCTCTCAACTGATCTCTTGTGAGGCTTATTCAATGGGGATTGGAATATTGATAAAGATTTGAAAGTCTTCTTCAGTTCTCAGTTATTTGCAAGATCTGAAGAATTCATCTTGTTTTGTGTTTTTGTTTTTGTTGCCTTTGTCCTAGATGACAGCTGATGCTGGGCCATTTTGTTTGTAAAAAGTTAAACTTAGTTTGTTTTTATTCTCCTGTAAAGAAGATATTCCCTAAAGAAGAAGAGCTCCAGATGTCAACATCGAGTGAAGTGTTTTTCAGGAAGTTACAAATTGCAAATGGCTTACTTAGCACGGGTTTGGGTGGGAGGTTGGTTTTTGTAAGTATATACATACTAGTTTACTCTTGTCATCAAAAGAATGATAAAAAATAAGGGGTATTACACTATATTTAAAATTTAATAGTTACCTCCCTTGACAAATGTGACAAAAATATACATATACATGTGGCGTATTTTATAAGTAGATATACATACGTGTTTTTATGTGTTTATGTATGCGCAACCGAGGTTGGCAGAATATTAGATGGAGAGGCGAACAAGACCAATTCAGGAAGTATTGGCTCCGCGATGCCATTGATAGAGAGGCGTGGTGAATCCTGGGGAAGGGATATGTCCAACAATGGATGTTAAGAGACTGATGATGATATATATTGTCAAACTCTAATACAAATTCTGGAGTTGACTTTGTTTTCTTACCATAACAACAACAAGAACAATCCTCATTAAAATAAGGTGTGTAAATTTCCATTCCTTTACTAGGATTTGAACTCACGACCAACTGATCGCTAGTAGGCTGTCTTACTGACTGAGTTAAATTGACAAATCTTAAATATTAATGAGAATTCATTGTACAGATGCATGCGAGCTTATTTGATTCTAATAAATCAATTTTTACAAAAAAATATATATTTCTATCTATCATGTATACAATACAAAAGTCGTTGAGAAAAAAAGGTGATTGATTAAATTTTTCTATCAAGCTGGCTGTGTTAGCCTGGTTATTGTTTATTGAAGAGTTGTATAAAAAATCGAAAGTGGAATTCTTGTCTCAGAAAAGCCAACAAAGATGATTACTGAACAAATATAAGTTTAAATCAATTAAACAATACAAAATCCTGTACTCTATTTACAATACTCAATAATTCTGAAAATTAATCTTACATCTTTTTAAAAATCACAATTACTTCATATAATGGCGATACAATTATTGAATATCTATTTGAGGTTGGCACAAATGATAGAATGACAATGTCAGTATTTAGGTAAATTATAAAAACAATAGTAATGCAACAATGTGCATTAACTGAATTCAGAGATTAAATTAGCAAGCTCTCTTGTTTGCTAAGTCATCAATAATGTTATTATAATAGAGCAGACAGGAAAGGTCACTTTTGATGCCCAGGATTGCCAGGTCAGCCAATCTGTCATGTCGCATTGCTGATTCAAGATATTTTTTTTACATATTTCATCTTGCTGAATAGTCTTTCAGCTTGTGCAAGTGTGACTGGTAAAGTCAGAAATATTCGTAAAGCTAGGCAAATATTTGAAAAAAGTTTTTTCCAAATTCATGTAAGTTGTTTTATTTAAAAGACATAGAGGTTTCAATGTAGTCATTCCAAAGTTTGAATTATGATTGCTCTTGAACGTTTCATCTCTTGGGCTAACTCTCTTCCAAAACCATCAGGATAAACATCTGAGAATTCATTACATTTTTTCAAAACCAGGCTCTGGCTTCACCTAGGATAACAAAAGGAATTGAAAAATATTTCCTATTTGGTCCACGGTCTTCATTCGTTTTTCTATTCCTTTTTGAACACAAATCGTCAGTCATTGGCAAAGTATTTTTGCCAAAGACTGAAGCTTTGTATTCGTTGTTTCTCTCTTAATGGGTTAAATCAATACTTGATTGCTTTATAGTTAGGTGAACTAAGTTGGCCCAATCATCAAGTGAAAGTACATAGAAATCAATCAATGCTTTGTTTTACTGATTTATATCATCTCTTTGAATGTCCAAAGTCTTAATTGGTTCCAAAAATAGGTGTCATTTTGTGGACTGAAGGTCATTTGTCCTCTTACCAATTCAGGGTTTCTTGAAATAGTCAAGAGTTTGGACGATGAAGGTGGAAGACCTGAAGTTCAATAAGAAAATCTGTCTTGCAAACTGGATTGTTCAATTAAAACTTGAATCGGTATCTTAATCTTTAAGGGGACTTTGTTGATTAAGGAATCCCATCTGTTTTTGTGTCTTGATGTATTTTGAAATTAGCAAGACAAGGTCGTCAACCTACCTCTGCTTCATCTTAGAAGGATCTATCTGTTTTTTAAGGTATTGGTGCCTAGTGCCTACAGATGTGCCCCCTATTTCTCACCAGGACTTTAGTTGTTACAATCTCAACCATTACACTAATGAAATGTCCTGTTAGAGATGCATAGTAAGAATATGGTTCTAGTGTGAATGTTTGAAGAAGAATCCTCAAAACCTTATTATTCAAAGATTTGTGGATAAAACAATTTATGCACATAACTTCAGAATTAACCAAGCCAAGTTAAACACAATTTATTGAAATAACAAATATATTGATTAAATTATTGAATGAACTTTGGATCAGTGTTTTCGAATCAAGGTATGCGTATATCCCTAGGGGCCATGGTTGGATTAGATTTTCTGGGTCTTAGGCTTAGTATGTATGATCAAGCCCTTTCACCAGGTTTCCGACCTGGGGATCCACAAACCCCGGGTTCCCTTCCAACTTCAGTACATAACCCTACTTCATGCATTGTTTTCTATTAATAATCATACCTCATTTTACAAACTCCTATTTTATGAACTATCATTAAGAACAAATTAGTTCATGAAAGCTATGTATACCTGTAAATACTCTTGTTTATTTTTTTTTTATCTATGTATTTTTGGTGGACTCCTTAGACTGTCAGGCCTCAGGCTTTAGTCTATCGAGACTATAAGGCTACCTGGCACTGCTAGGGACACGCAAAGAAGTTTACAGGGGCACAAGGTCATAAAAACGTTGGAATTTTTAAATAATCACAACCAACTAAACACGACTGTGTGTCTTGTAAACCTGCTGTATGTTTTTTTTATGTCATCGGCAATCGTTGTTTTTTCTCTTTTTCAATTTCTTTCACTTTCTATTCCTTGTTGTCTCTTTGCTGACACTTTACAACTAAGTATCAGAACCATATTTCTACATTATATATATATATATATATATATATATATATATATATATATATAAATTTTTTTTTTAACTTTTTCTGTGTATTGCGTGGCTTAAAAGTCAGGTTTTTATCTGACAACCCTGCCATGAGAATAAGCCAAACTTTTTTTTTTTCTTCGGCCATGGCTTAGTTGGCTCTGAGGAAAGGAATTGTACAGTGTACCTGAAAAGAAAAAAAAAGAATTGAAATTCTGCTTCAACTTTTTTAGGAAACTCACCAAACTTACAAATCATTTCATGAGTCCTTTGATACAAAATTATGACTTTTTCAAATATCTTTTCTTTTCTCCTCTGAATTTTTTCCCATCTCTGGGCCCTGAGGATATCAAGCCCTCTCCAGTGCACTGTATACATATATGTGTGTACATATGTATTTATATATATATATATATATATATATATATATATATATATATATATATATGCATAAAATTATAGATTGCATTATATCATATAGATTCTTATCAGAAATGATTTCCCATCATTACATGATTTTTATATCATTCAATTCAATCAACGGAAATAGGAAATACAATTAAAGAAAGTGGTGCTGTAGCAGGAATTGAACCTGCTACCAACAGGTAGCCGCTTCAACATAGCGATGCACTTACCATTGTAGTAAACAGCCCACCGGTAATACAAAGGTCAAATAACTGCTTTCAATACAAATTCCCATCTTGTTTATTCTAGGTCTTTCTAATCTTTTTCAACGCGATAGTATGTATTCAAGAACTGTACATAAATATATATATATATATATATATATATATATATATAATTGATGGCAATACATAATTTTTTTTTTCTAAGCTTTTTAATAGATTTTTTTGTTTACATATGAGAGAATGTTTGGATTCAATAAATGCAAATATCATTGAAACATTTGTGATGCAGTGCTTTTGGCAATACTTTTAGCTATTATCAAGATCACGGAAAAACAGAATATCATTTGCTTTTCAATTTCTGAATACTTTTAAAAATTCAGTATTTGTAGGTTATATATTAGGATGACTTTTCACCTGAGATGACATATGAGTGAAATTCTTCCCCAGGCTAAATGTCTCTAATATATGTATATACATATATATATATATATATCTATATATATATGAGATGTGGCTATTAAATTACTGGACTGGGCTTATGCAAGTCAAACCACTGCACACACATGTCAGCCACATGGTGCACGTTGACCAGTGCGCAAATATAAACAATATTATGAATTGAAAATCAAAAAAGGGCTTGTTGGTGGTCAGTAAGTAATGCATGCATAGCCGACAGAATATGGCTATTTTATCTGTAATTGCACATCTGTGATGTACACGTATACTTGTGAGATACATACATACGAGTGTATACCTATATAAAATGATAGTTTTATTTATGTATAGTTTCAAGTATTCTAATTTTGAGTCCGTTCTTTTTTTTAAAGTCTCAAATCATGCTGTTTTAAAGTGTTATAACATGAAGTCTTGAGACAAAATGTTCTGTTAGAATAATCATGACTGACATTATAAGGCATGAAAAAACATTATAATTTGAAACTTATTCTATTAAAAAAGTGGAATATTATTTTATGAATTAAGAAAAAGTATGGCTAAGTCTGACAGATCTGGTCCTTTTAAAAAAACCTTCTGGCCGTTGAATTTTTGGTTCGGCCATTTTCAAATTTTGAGCTATTTTGACTTCGTTGTTGTAGTATTTTCTTGTGAAATTTCTTTTATTTTAATGTATACTCATAGTATTATATTTTTTGGCCATTTTTTGAGTTTTATGGCCATAAATGTCTCCAACTGTATAGCTAACTGTGAATTCACCTTGTGTGGCAGTAGTAAAATTGGCTACAGTTCGGAAAAAGAGACTCACTAACTGGATGAGTTGTTTCTTTGATGCAGCAAAATATTAGTGCAATCTTCATTTTTATGCCAACAGACTATCACATTTTATCACAATCTTTTTATTTATTCATAGCTCTATTAATCCATTTCACGTGGACTAATTATTCTAAGTTATAGATTTTAACAGGACTCAGACATGACTGACAATTATACAATTGAATCTATATATATATATAGATATATATAATTTGCATGTATGGCTCTTATAAGAATATGTGGATCAATAAGTCGGAAATTTTCTCTGTATAATTTATGATTTATTTAATCAATATTCACCTGATTTCAGTGCATTAACAAGAAAGTAGATAATGTTGAAAAATATTATTCTGAATTAATGTTTTTTTTTATCATTAGGCTATGAAATTATTGATATACCGATTTATACTTAAGTTTGTGTGAGTTTTTGTGATGTTTGTATGCGTGTGTGCAAGAAATGTATGCTTATTTGAGATATGGGTAATTGTTTGGATAAGGTTCACAAAGAAGAAAGAGAAGTAATTACTAATTACAGAACAAATGGAAGCAGAAAACTTGACCACTTAGAATTATTTTGTCGAATTTGTCTAGGGTTGCCATTACAGTGAGGGTCGCAATTAACAAAAAACTTTGAATATTTCTTCCACCTTTGTAAAACTAAACTGAATATCTAGTTGAAATTAATACCTTAAAATGATTGAATAAATTTATATGTCAAAATCATGTAAATAAGAATTGAATAGTTCTTCATTCGTTCCTAATTGTCTGGGTAATTTTTGCCGTATACTTTTACCATGTACAACGTCTATAAGAGTAACCTCTCTTTTTTCATTGCAAACCTCATCCAAACGATTAATGAATTATGTGTGTGTGTTCTTGTGAAAAACGTGTGTATGATATGCTAAAGGAAGAAATATATATGCACACAAAAACATACAATATTGCCAGTTCATTTTTTTTGTACTTTTCAATCTGTTATTATATCTTGTAGATTTCTGTATGCAAATATTATTTTTTGATATTTTTTTCCTTGTGTTTCTGATTTTGTGAAGGCCGTTTTGCAATAATATATAATCAATGATTCGTATTGTTTTCGTTACTGTCATCATCATGTCAATAAAATGTATTTCGTGAGTATATCCTGCATACGATATGTATGATAATCCATAAATACTACTGTAATTTAAGGCTTTTTTTTTTCTCTCTGTCTTCCCATATTCCGCATTCATGGTACATCTCTTTTTACTTATGTTAATCATTCAGACGTCAAGAAACGAATATACCCAAGACTTTATCAAAAATTTCAAAACATAACAGATTGTATATGGGTTGGGGGCTGATTACAGAGATTTTTCTCTTCTTTCTTTTCTTCAATGTTCCTTTCATATCGTTTCATTTAATCGCATCTTTCTAAGTTCTGCTTATTTCTTAGCACATATATATACATATACTTACCTCATCTCTGCTTACTGAAGTCCAAATCACCTTGATATGATTATTTCGTCAAGTTTATCCAAGCTATAGATCTGTGGATTAGTCATGTGACAAGTAGAAATATTGGCAGAATATGTTTTTTAATCAGCACTACCCACAATGGACTGGTTTAATCACTGTTGCTGGGTTTAAGTTATTCACGTGTTCTGACATTTATATCTATCTTTGGACTTTGCCCAGCCCTTACCGTTCATAGTAGAAATTTGAAATTTTGCACACACATTTCAATGAGTAGGGAAAATAATTTCTCTAGTTTTTAACCACCCACCCCCATTAGGTTTTCAATTTTAGGTTCAGGGTCAATATACAATGTAAATTTTTATACTAAGAAGGTTGTTAGTTTGTGCCTGTTTGTTTGTTTTTTTAAATCCCGACATTTTTTTAGTCTAACAAAAGGCAAGAAAACGTATTCATTGATCACCCCTTTTTTTTTCCAACTTTTTAATTGATCACCAAGTGGTGTAGATGGGTGGTGGTGCTTCATAATTTCCCTTGGAATGCTAGTTTAGTTTTAGGGGTTTTTTTCCAGCTCAATAGTGAATAAAAAGACTTTAAAAAGAAACAGATGAGAGACAATTAACCTCTGCTAACACCATTGTCGTGATGAACTGAATGAAAATCACTACATACAATACTGGAAGGTGGTAACAGTAAAAATTTCCTAATCAGCCACAAACTCTAATCAATTTTTCCCTACCCCATAGCCCTCCCTTCCATTATATGTCATTAAAATTAATTGAAAACTTTTGGAGATATTGTGTGGACAAGAATTTATAGTCCACTTGATTGGTTAGTTGGGCTTTGGTGATTCGATATTAAATCTTCACTCTCTAATGCTATTTTTTGATCTTATCAATATGCTTTTTGCAAGTTGTTCGGTAGGATCCAGTTATATCAAACCGGAAGAGGAAGGATGAGAATGTGTGACATCATCAAAAGAACATCTATTCTGATCAATATATAACGTTTCAAGCATTTGTTTTCTACAGTGTTGCCAAGTATCATTAGTTATTGAGAGCTAAAACTGTCTTCAAAAATGGCTAACTTTAGAGCTAAAAATGTTATATATACTCATTTCCAGCCTACTTATCAAAGAAAATAATCACACACACATACACACACCAAGACTTCAGAACAAATTATTGATAAAAGTTGTACATTTACTGAGATTTAAATTTACTAATTGTTTTTTTTAATAACCAGATTTTTGGGTGAACCATTGTCACCTTGTTTCTACTACTACTACTACTACTGCTATGTTCAGTATCTGTTTGAAACTAGAAATCACCGAATGGTGGGCATACATTTAACTTATTGTTCTTGTCTACTGATGAAAATGTCTGTTTTTTCATTATACAGCCTATGGGCACCGATGGACACTTCTCCTACACAACCTCCTGAATTATAAATGAGTGACAAAAATAAAGCTGTCCCTATCTTTTTCCAAATTGCAGGTGTCTAAAATCTTTATATCTCTGAATCTTGGTTTACTGTCAGAAATCGGTCATTCGCTTTCTCATTGACATTTGACAGAGATAGAGTCCGGTGCATAGATTTTCTTGGGGGCCCTTCTGTTTTTGCGTTTAGCCATTATTTTCAAACAAACAGAAACAAAAGTTAAACCAGTCAGGTTAGTTATTCAATAGAAATCGTAACATGACCAACATCTTTTGGCAGCATGCTTTGTTGGGGGTGATCAATTAGAACGAGTGGAAATGGGGATGATAAATGAATAAGTTACTTCTCTTGCCTTTTTTTGGGTATTGATCCAAAAAAAAAAATCAGAATTTTTAAGAAGACAAAGATAAATGCTGCTGGATACAAAATAGAGGATCGATTTGACATAAACCTATATTTCAAATTGAACCCCTTCTAAAAACATATTCATGGGGTAATTTAAAAAAAAAACAAAAGCATTTTTTCTAGATATGATAAAGAGTAAATGTTGAAAATTTCAACCCTCTAGCACCATGGGTGTGGCCTGTATGCTTGATGCATACATGCGTAGCCAGCCAGACCTGTCTGAAACCTAAAGAAACCTATTGTAACAGCTTTGATTGACAGTTTTTAATATATATGAAATTATGTTCAATCAAACAAAGTACAAATGGATCAATAATCAATCTCTATATAACAAAATAAATCTTCAAACAAGTTCCAAAAATATAAAATCTGATTATATGAATACGATTGTCAATTCTATGTTCAGATATGTCTGTCACATTATTCCAAACAGATAAATAAAATTGAGAAACGCTACTGCAACGGAAATTCAATCACCTGGCGTAGACATAAGTAGACAGTGATGAAAGGAAGTGATACTTCAAGCCAGGAATATTTTTGGTCAGTCAGATTAGGTTGGGGGAAGCGGATATCTCATCAGTGAAAGTCACTTGGCAGACAGCTTGATTTTCAAAAAAATGTCACCTGAATCTACAAGCGAATCAATAGGCTACAATTACAGAATATTTAACGTTTTAATGTTTATAAAGTATTTAATCTAATGTTCAATATCATTGATATTCATTCCATATTTACTTGAGTATAATGTAATTTCAAATATGATGCGACCTCCCCTTTTGGTACTTAACTAATCAGTACTATATTCTGTCCTGTTATCGCTATAAATTTAGAAACACACTAAATGCAAAAACTGAAACTCAACCTCTAAAACTGACAGGGTTCCTGGTTTTGTTCAGAATTTACCTGAAGATCCAAGTTCTATATATTTGTTGCTTTGTTGCTATAATACGGCAAAGATGTTACCCATCATTTTTGACAGGTTCAACGCTAGTATTGAAACATCTTAGACACATGGAGGGAGTGGGGGGGGCAAAATCTTAGGGTCCCGTACAGATACACTGTAGAACTGCCTCGAGTAAGGCCCTGCTCTCTCTCGTTGTCAACTCAACACATGACAAAAGGATTGTTTGCCGACACCCTGTTGTTGTTGCCCTCTGGGGATTCAGGTGATTTTTAAATGACTGAGATTCAGAACGAAAGGATTAGATGCACTCTTTATTTAAATACACCCCTTTTCTTTGCATGTATGTATTTCATAATAGGAATCCATCAGTTTTATAGATTCTTAGAAGCATGAAAAGGACAACCATGGAAAATAAAATATTTTCCACACTTAATGGTTTTAAGGATATACGCAAAAACATACATAAGTGAAATCAGGAAAAAGAAGATACTGAAGACTATTTTGTTTAGTCACTCAATAGAAAATGTCATGCAACCAATGCATTTTGGAATAAGGGATGATCAATGAATAAGTTACTTCTCTTGCTTTTTGTTAGATCTAAAAAGTTTGAATTTTCTGAAAGCTTGCCATCGTAGTCAATTATTGGTGAACTGTGGCATCAGAATTTGGAATAATATAACAAAAAATTCCACCGAAGAATAAATATGGTCAGAATAAATGCTATTCATGGCATCTCAAAGAGAATGGTGCTGCTGCTAGAATCAAAACTGTCGGTCGCAGGTTTGATTTCTGTAGCAGCCCCATTTTTTTGAATTGTTTATTTTATTTCCATTGTTAGGCCAAGTGATACACTCATCATCTAAAAACGGGTGATTATTTCAAATAAGAGTTTCTATATGATATGATAAGCAATTAATAAACATTCTGTTAGATCAGGTATATTGATTTCTCAATACGTAACTGTCGCATTGAAAGAAACATATTGAGCAGGTATAGCCCAAGGAATAGAAAAACAGTTATTCGGACCTTTGCATTATGAGCAATGCTATCTTGAAGCGGCTACCCTCTCAGTCACAGGTTTGATTGCTGCTGCATTTCTCTCATTGCTTATTCTATTTACATTATCAAAGCCAAGGGATTCATTAACCAACTAATGAAATTAGTGTTTCTTCATAATATAAAGCAATTTATAATCATTGTTCACACAACCACATAAATATACATGACCAGTGGATTATAATTCATCCGACAATATCAGAGTGAAATGACGATTCAGAAGACCTTGTTGTGTACAAATGTGATTTCTTTAGTTTATCTCATTGTGTCATCCTGGCTTCTTCAGAAAAAAGTGATACAAGAAAATGTCAGTCATATATAACCCTTGTCCGGTTGTGGGTGGATTTGGTGATTAAAAAAAAATTAGAAATCTTATTTGTACCCAACAAGGTCTTCTGGATTGTCATAAACTTGATCAAAATACAACTATTTTTTGCTTGTTTATATATATATATGTGTGTGTGTGTGTGTGTATATATATATATATATATATATATATATATATATATGGGAAATTTTAATACACACTCACACAGCACATACCACTGATGATGGGAAAAATCCCGAATCATGTATGAACAATTTACTTATAAGGATTAATAAATCTTATCTCCAAACACCTCACTCCCGAGTCTGTCTCACTCTCTACAGTACATATTATCTATATATATATATATATATAGATATAGATAGATCCATACATAAAGTAACAGCAGCAATTCTTCATTCATATAGTTCTGGTTAAATAAGACGGCAAGGAACATTGTCAACTTTTCATAGAATGTTTCTTGTTTCCTCTGTTCAAGAGAATGAATATCTGGCTGAAATCTAAGCTCATGTTCTATATATATATATATATATATATATATATATATCCAACGACGGATGTTAAAAGACTGATGATGATGATATGCATTGTTTAGGCCAAATGTTACAATCACTATGTAACTATAGATCTTCATTTCAAATAAGAGTTTCAACATAATATATTTATATACATATATATGATCATAAATTCCTGCAGCAGCCCTAGTTTTATTTAATTGTTTATTCTATGTTGTCTAAGCCAAATGATACATCCACCATGTCATGACTGGAGATCATTTCAAATAAAAGTTTCAATATAATACAACTCAATTCATAATCATTCTCTCGGATCATAAATCCATTTCTTGATATATATATATATATATATATATATATATATATATATATATATATATATATATGTTGCTTTACTTGAGAACTCATGACTGAGATTCATAGATATAAGCAAAATATAGAAAACCAAATAGTTATAAATAGAATTCCTTCAGTAGATAAATGAATAAAGCAAAGTTATGTCACTGGATATTGGTAGTTAATGGATCAATATATGGCCTTATTCAGTATTCTATGTTAATGGATATGTATTTTAAATGATAGCAAAGTCGAAATGTGGTTATTATTCATTTTTATGACTACTTTTTACCTATATCCTGATTTTCTTAGTTTAGATGAAGGTAAAAAAAAATAGTCATAATAATGATTTATGGGACTTTATCTAATGAGAATAAATTTTTAAGAATGCAGTCAGTCATAAAAATGGGTTTGGGGAATCAAGTGAAAAGTAATGCTGTTTCGAGGATTTATGCGCGGGGTTTGCAGAGAGGTCCATTGGGGATGAGTGAAGTGAACCAATTCAAGTGAGGATTCCGGACCGCTGTAACCTCCTTGTACGGAATTTATGAAGAAAAATATGGCCAATTTTGGGGTCTGTTTCTAGGCGTACAAAAAAACCTGAAAGTTGAGAACTCGGTATACTCAACCTCACATGAAGAGATCACAAGCTATCACTTTATATTAGAAAGAAAAACAGGAGTGAGAGATATCACTGAATCTATTAAAAAACTCAAAAAATGGCAATGGGCTGGTTATGCTTCAAGAATATCAAACAACCGTTGGACATCACGATTCACAACGTGGATCCTAGAGATCCTATGCAAAATTGTGGCCGGTAAAAAAATAAGATAGCATGACAAACAAGACAAGTTCAGAAAGGATTGGTTCCATGATACCCATGATGGAGGGGTATGGTAAATCTTGGTGAAGGTCTATGTCCAACAGTGCTAAAAGGCGGATGAAGATGATGATATACCGTACCTCTGCCTACCTCAACAATTTCCCCTCAATTAACAAATAGTTATGAATCATAACTGAATCCATCATTTTAAAAACCCTAACCTATTCAATTTTCAAGTGGTTCTGCCTAGCTATGTACCGTACAAACAGAGCTAGAGGGCTGAAAATTAAAGATTTACTCAGTAAGTCTAGAAAAGACTTTTTCTTTTCATTTTCTGAAAATTCTGACTCTTAACTGATCATCCCCAACTCAGCATGCTGCCGAAAGATGTTGATCACAGAAGTTTCTATTGGGTGATCTACCAGACCTATATTTTTATTTTATTTTTTTACCAGACTAAATCAAATATAACCGAACATCTGTATACGAGACTCGTATTGTGAAATTTTTTTTTTCTCTAGTGGCTTAGAGAAAAGCTACTGCACAGACAGTCTTTTTCATATTTATTTTCGTTGTCTCGGTATTCTTTCCTTGCAATTTTGCCTTTAAAGAAAAATGGCTATTTTTATTCATACAAGTTTCCTGAAATTTTTTCATTCATTGACTTTCCTTATTCTTTGAATCCTGTACTTGTCTTTTGTACTTCTCCCCCTCCCCAACTGATTTTTTTTTTTTTTTCTTGCACTGAAGTTGAATATTAATCATTGCATTTGCTGCTTGCCTTCGTAGAACGTATGGTAGATTATTTTGGGGACAGAAACAAATAAGTCAGTATCTTTGATTTTTTTTCTTTCTTTCTTTCTTTTCTAACTTGATTCTTGGTTTTCCTTAGTTGGCTGAGGTAAAAAAGTGACTAAGTTGGGAAAGGTATATGTAATCACTTCTGTCTGTCCATTGATCGTCTGTCTGTCTATCCATTGTCTATCCGTCCGCCCATTGTCTATTTATCCCCCCATTATCTGTCTGTTCACCCATGGTCTGTCCATCAACGCACTCATCATCTGTCCATATGTCCATTGTCTTTCCGTTCACCTGCCCATTGTCTGTGTCTGTCTGTCTGTCCATCCATCCACCAATTGTCTGTCTATCGGTTTGTACGCCCATTGTCTGTCCGTCTGCTCACTCACCCATTAACTGTCTGTCCACCCATTGTCTATCTGTCCGTCCATCCACCCATTGTCTGTCTATCGGTTTGTACGCCCATTGTCTGTCCGTCCGCCCACTCACCCATTAACTGTCTATCCACCCATTGTCTTTGATTTTCTGTCTGTTATTCCATCCACCCATTGTCTGTTCACCTATTGTCTGCCTGTCTGTCTGTCCATCCGCCCGCCCACTGCCTATCTATGTCTGTCCATCCATTGCCTGCCTGTCTCTCATCCATTGCCTGTCTGTCCGTCAGCCAGCCCATTGCCTGCCTGCCTGTCTGTCCGTCCATCCATATGTCATCTGTCTGTCCATCCATCCATATATCATCTGTCTGTCCATCTATCTATTGTGTGTCTATCTGTTTGTCCACAGAATATCTCTAATAATTCTCAATGAATTTCAACGGAGGGGTGGGCTGAAGAAGAATTGATTAAATTTTGGAACGGATCCAAAAATCTTTTCTTCTCTCTTTTCGGATTGATAGAATTTCATCATTTTGCAGCCAACAGTCATAAAAAATAAGTCAGTTGAAAAAATTGGCTTTAAATGAAAGGGAGATAACTCAATGTAAAATCATATATTTGATTCCCTCATTTCATTCTCCTATATTTCCCTATTCTCTTTCATTTTTTTCTCTTCAGTGACAATCGTATCTGCATAGGTTTGTGCTCTCGGATTTTTTTTAGTTAGAAACTCTCAACTAAAACTGTCACTAAAGGTTTCTTCAGTTTCTGAGTTGTTCCAGCTGGCTAGCTATGACATGACACATACAGACCATACTAATGGATATAGAGGGCTAGAAATCAAAATATTTACTTCTTATATCTATAGAAAAACATTTTCTTTTTTTTTTTTTCTTCTAATTTCTAATCCCCCCCCCCAACTATGTTTTTAGTGCTAAATTGATCACTTGGTGTCCAGCAGTATTCATATTTGCTTTTTTGAAATTTGAGACTCTCTTTGAGATCACTGCCCAACAAAGTGCGAGAAAACTAACTTATTTATCTATAACCTCTTATCCAAATGTTTAATTGATCACCTCCAGCATGGCATATTGCTGAAAGACAGTTTCTATTGAGTAACTAACCAGACCTGAGTACGTTTTTTTTCACTTGATTCTTGATTTCTGTTGGTCATTTTTTTTTTTTGCATATCATGAATTCGTCTTCATATTTTTTTTGTCTTCTATTCCAGATACTAAGCTTAAACTTCATGAAGTTGACGAGAAAGAAGTTACGAAAATTTTGGTCGAAGTCACAATGGCCAGAAGTGAAGCAGAAATAGTGAGTTTTGAACCCAAGAATTTCTCTGACTCAAAAAAAATGTCTTGAAAAATGGTTTGATGTTGAAAGGACATAAATTGCATAAGTGTTTAGAATGTCAGGAATACATTTATGATGGTCAAATAGGAATTCCTAGAGTGCATTCATGCTGATATTTCTTGATCGAGATGTATATTCACCTACTCCCTGACTTGTGGCCGGGTCCTCTTCCAACTGGAAGGTCGTGCCTCAAAACAGTCAGAAGTCATACTTAATTTTTTCTGATGTGTTTGAATGCTTTGCTATACTATTCGGCCTGTTGCATTGTTACCTTAACTCCCTTATTCAGTGTTGCTATTAGAGTTGGGAATTTCTGGAAGTCACTCTCAAATTCAGAACTACTGGACTTTAAATCATGAAAATATTTTTAAAAAAAGAAAACATGTAAATATTGTCAACACTGGACTCACAGTTTTGAAAAGACGAAGCAAAAAAACTTTTGAATGAAAACAGTTTTAATTCCTCTACAAATTTTTTAAATGAAATAGAAATCAAGTTTGTTATAATATTTTAAAAATGAAAGATTAGTGAGGAAAAAAAATTGTAATTACTTTTGTTATCTACTAATAACTGTCGAATGTAAATTGCTCAAGTCATTGTGTGTGTGGTGTAGTTCACGTAAGGTGTGGTAAGGTAATGAATGATGTTCCATTGCTCGGAGTCACCTGTTGGCTAATTAGTTCCCAGAGAATTTAGTAAAATTGAAAATATTCTTCCAAAATTTTACGCAAGCTTTGTATGCCAAATGGAAGAAATGTTTCGATAACGGTGAGAATGAAAAAAAAGTCATACAGCACAGGTATAACCAAGCGTGATACCTGTGAATGGCATTTACATACTATGTAAGTTTTTTTTTTTTTTTTCTTCAAAATATAATTTATACAATCTCTTGCACTTTGTTAGTTCTTATACACAGATACAACCAGGTATAATCTATATTTACTTGTATTTTTTGATTTGGGAGTGTAATTTTTATAATTACACAAATTTTTCATATCAGTGTATTTCGATTGTAGTTATGGATGTTCAGGGAATATGTTTACTCCTTGTTTTAGAGATCTAAGCACTTTCTACTCAGACTTCATAAAATGATTGGAATTATTTAACCCATTAACTTTGGATTATGGGAATCTGAGTCATTGCTGTTCTATGGCTAACTCAATAATATTTCTGTATTATTGTAATTGGTGGCAGCTCAGTTATATATATATATATATATATATATATATATATATATATATATATAGTGAAAAACAGTACCTTAGAAAATATGCTACACAAACAAACCTGGGAAGTCTGGGAAATCATAAATGTATCGTAATAATTTTTGTGTTATTATTAGGGAGAAAGATGGTAGAAAATTATCAACTGAAAATTATTTATACGGACAATACAAATCTGGTTGGAAACTTATCATGGTCGAAAACTTCAACATGAACTGTTTAATTTAACAGTATTTTAGACATAAAATTTTCTTTTCCAATTCACAGTTCTGTGAACAAATCTAAATCATTATTAACATTTTCTTCTCATTCTTATGTTACTATTTATCTTCATCTTAATATTTTGTTGCTTTTATCGCAACTTTTCCCGGACTGGATAAAAATTTTAAAAAGTAACAAAAATATTAGGATGAAGATGAATGGTAGCATAAAAAGGAAAAAATGTCAATAATCACTGCTTTGTAGTCTTATGAAATTCATGGTTTTTCTTAATAAACTGAATATTTTCTTTTACTCCCATCTATTGCACATTTTTTTATGTTCTTCGAAACCATTTCGCAATAATTAAACGTCTCCTTTAAAAGTTTAATTTTGGTTAAAATTCTTGATAATAATAAAGTTAGTCATAAGAAAAAGAGAAATTATTTTTGTATACTTGGAGGTTTTTTGAGCAGATAAAAGTTGTATTCACGTTTTTGACTAAAAAAAAACCATATCAATTCCAACGGATCTGTGTGTCTCCGATTTGAATTATTTCAAATCCAACATCCAAAATTCTCTGATCGTAGACCCCAAATGAGTTCTGATTTTTCAAAAATTTTATCTTGATTTTCAAAACATTGTCTTAGATTATTTTTTTTTAGATCTTGTTTTTTCAAAGTTTCAAATCATACAAGCATACACACAATGTTCATTTTGTTATACGTAACAAGTTTTGTCCTCCTCGCTTCTCTGTAGTCGTATTGTTGCTGAAAAAAATGCTCTGTTTACAGTGCCCTCCCCCCTCCACTTCCCAATGACTGAAAAGGAGCAGTCAGGTAGTGAATTAAATTAGAAAGGACTTAATTTGTTAGAATACAATAACCTCTAGTGAAATCAATTTTTCAATGTTTAAATTTTCATTTTCATTTTATCTTGTCTACATTGGGTGGGGGCTACCACCTGTCATGGGTTTGAAATTACATTTGTCTTTACTTTAATTCTACGAACATCAATGGGCATGGTGTTTTGTCAGCCACTCTATGAAAGCTACCTGTAATTCAGAACTAATACTACAAGAAGTACATTCAAATTTTAGTAAAAAAAAAGAAAACATTTTTAAAGATCATACTATTGTAAACTTTCACTGCTTATATTGTCCCATGAATTAATATTTGTTGTTTCTCGCGTCTCATATTGGTATCCCCACCAAAGTTGTACTAAGAAATGAAATGTGGTGGTAGAGATTACCAAATGGGGGCTAATATATTTTCTCTAATACATAATTATGTCACCTTTCTATTTTCATTGTGTTAATAACTGATCAATATGTTGTATGATTATACTTTTTTAACCAAAGTTGGCTAGAAATTTAAAAAAACTCTCTATCACAGTCAATAATCAGACAACCTTAATCTCAAAACTTCAAGTCATGTAAAAAAATTTCCATCAGAGAATAAATATGGTCAGAATGAATTCTATTCATGACATCACTGTCATTTTCCATTGGAAAACATCTAAAATAGAGTGAAAAAAAAAACATTTAGAAACAATCTGGAGAACCTGGTTGGTATTAATAAAAAGGGGAAAAAAGCTTTTTTTTTTCCAAGAAATGAAATAAAATTTAGAAGTGGTCTAGTCACATACTGATGCCAATTTTCAAGTCTATAGACAAAATGGTATGGCCAGGAGTGCCGGAACACATAAGCACCAGAATAAAACCTTTTGCCATCTTCAATGGTCACAGTTGTTCAGTAAAAAAATCTATCCACTTATAGCTATTTATTTTCATAATTGTGTTAATATCTGATTAGTACGTTGTGTAATAATACTTTTTCAACCAAAGTTAGCTGGAAATAAAAACAATGTAGCTACTTTTGGCCATTCTGTCCGATTTTGACTAACTTGAAGCAGGGTTTTCTGATTTTGAGAAAACTCAATCGGTAACCCTGGCTGTAAGGCTTCTGACTAATAATAGCCAAAGGAAGAACTGTACCACAGATGTCAGTTAATGTAAGAAAATATGGTTCTCTACAGATGTCCATAGATAAATACAGAGATGAAAATAGAGATGAATAAATACATATTCATATGTGTGGAGAGTGCATCTGATGTACATGAATAAATGGCTGTACTGAAACAAGTAGATAAATTATTATGTATGAGTATGTGTGTATATATATATATATATATATATATATATATATATATATGGCTATAGATATGTAAAAAGACGTGTAACTGTATATGTATATTTGATATGCATGTTACATCTAAGTATCTCTTTATCTAACTGTGTATTCATGTTTGTTCATGCATATGCATATATGTTAGAAACTGTCAA
The DNA here is from genome assembly GCA_963457665.1 of Thysanoteuthis rhombus. Lineage (NCBI taxonomy): Eukaryota > Metazoa > Mollusca > Cephalopoda > Oegopsida > Thysanoteuthidae > Thysanoteuthis > Thysanoteuthis major. The sequence goes on along the minus strand of CAUOPZ010000071.1, from coordinate 32,388 downwards.
TCAAAACTGTCTGATGGTTTCTTCAGTTTTTAATTTGGTCTGGCTGGCTATCTGTGTATCATGCATACAGGCTGTGCTGATGGGGCTAGAAGGCTGAAAATTTGAACATATACTCATTATGTCTAGGAAAAACACTATTGTTTTTTAAATCTTCTTTTCCTGAATAGGTTTTTAGTTGGGGATTTAATTTGCAATGTAAGTTTATTCTAAATGATCCTTTTGTTTTTGTCCAGCAGCATTCTCATTTGGTTTTTTTTTGCAACAAAAGTAATTCATTCATTAACCACCTTTTCCCCCAATTTTTTAATTGTTCACCCCCAATACAGCATGCTGCCAAATGACATTCCTCCGATAGTTTTCAATGAGTGACTAACCAGACCTACATAATATATTGATTGATCCATGGAGAATGCTGGAAGATATATTTCTATATTAAGTGACTGATATATGCATGAGAGAATTCATTAAAGTATATATATATATATATATATATATATATATATATATATATGTGTACACAAGAGTGTTTCCAATGATTTAATGTTAGTGTTTTAATGTTGGTAATATACTTTTGCCATGGTGGGTAATATCAGGTTTCGACATTCTTAGTCATCCATACTTCATCTATCCCCTGAGATGCTCATAAATTTAAGCAGGCTTTCATTACATATTGATTAGGAAAGCTGACTCAATACCTACTTGAACTTTGAATGAAGTTGACTGGTAATAGAGAGGGCCAGCCTTAGCATCTGCAGGGCCCAATTGGAAACTTTTTTTTTTTTTTTTTTTTTTTTTGTTAAAAGTCAAGGTCTGTAAAATCTTACGGATATAAATAAATTTTATCATAGACTTTATATCTTTATGGTACAATGGAATATGATAAAAATGTGCATTTCTAAATTTCAAAAAAATACATTTCCACGCTCTCCTGTAAATGATTTACATTATTAAGTCCAAGTACAATGAAGAACATTTGAAATATAAACGGCATGAGCAACACTGCTGAATCTTCAAGAATTTAGAAGAAAATTAATGTTGTTGCTATTCTTGGTAAAACCTGAAACATGGTTTTTGGTGTACGTTGTAATGTGATGTGCATATTTAACAAGACTAGAATACACCCCAGTGTGAAACCTCTTAGACGCAGAGCCCCATTGGGAGCAAGCCGGCCCTAATAACAGACATCTCCTGTAAGGAAATGTCTTTCTCACTATATTCCAAGTAAAAAGGGGTCATATTTTTTGAAAATCCAATCAAGTAATCATCAAATTAACATTAACTAATTTTCATAAAATCTGGTGTTTTTTTTCTATATTTTTGGAAGAATTTAATTACTGAGTTTAGATTTTTAACTCTGTCAACAGACATCAGTCATGGGGTAATCACAGTTAGGAAGACAAAGATTGACTTAAAAAACAGTCTAAACCATGCTTAACTATTCATAAGTTTGTTTTGGGTTTTTTTTACAACTAAATTTATGCTATTTTCTTTCAATTAAAAGCAAACTTATTACCCAAAAGAAATTTTTTTTTTTTTTTTTTTTTTTCAACATCAACTCCATTGAACAACCTTTTTGTTCCATTATCTTCCAAAATCTTTCTGGCAACTTCATAATTCTATCCTTCCACAACTTTTCATCCTTCTCAGTAAAGAACAGAGTGTATTTTGGAGTGAATTTTTTTTTCATTAATAGAATAATTCACCAAAAGTCTGTCTGTACGTGACAGCCTACCACAAAAACTATTCAACATAAACCCATTAAATTTTTTGTGTGTACTGATATGACTGCTAGGCAGGTTTTTAGCATGATAGTTTTCAAAAATCACCCTCCAAAATATGTTCTTTTGTAGGGATGATCGATTTACAATAAAAATTCATCTTCATGCCTGCTTTGTGACCTAATTTTATGATGTGGTCAGCACCTGTAAGCCTGGATTTGGAGATAAAATCATGTGTGACAGACAGACAGACAGATTGTAAACACTATACTTTACAATAAATTATGAAAATGGAAATTTTTTTTTTCTCTTTGTACCAGTATTCTTGAACATTTATTTCAAAATTCTTAAAATTCTATGTATATTATATCTTTTTTTTTTTTTTTTTTTGGACAGCGATTTAATTTGCCTACCTAGGGTGGGTATTTAGTCTAGCTAATAGAATTTTGCAAAGGCTGGAATAATTAGTTATCTAAGGATGCAAATATCTGATAAATACTGTGAATGAATGAAAACTTCTGAGTCATGCTGTAACAGTTTTTGTCTATTCACCAGACATGTTTGATTACGATCAAAAGTGATTTTTTTTAAATTATGTTATTTAGTACGAGACTCACCTGATGCCATCTAACAACAACAGTTATTGACTAAATTTTGATCTGGAATGTTCATTGTATGAGATATGATTCACATGATTAATGGAGAAGCATTGGTTTGAGTACAGGGACAAGGAGATTACGTTGAAAGTAAATATTTGTTTTGTAAAATAATGCATTTTTCATCATTAAGCCACAATTTTATTGATTCAAAAAAAAATATTCTTTTTCTGCGGCTATTAATGAAACGTTATATATATATATATATATATATATTCTAGAAAGCTCCATACACTAAACATTCAAAACTGTTTGGGGAGGATTTTAAAAACAATTAACATGGCACCCCAGCTGCGTTAATCAAACACCACCTCTCTTCATTATATAGTTTATGCCATACATGTAGTTTGTCATTTCATACAAGGTTTTATGTGTATTGTACATTGATATTATTTCATACTACATATTAATTTTTAAAACAAAGCTTACATACATAGGTTACCTTAAAAACGTTTTTAACGATAAGGGATCAGTAAGTATGACAACTGACATGACTGTATATAATATAAGTATGTTTAGTTTACATTGTTTCGGAGTGGTGATGGGGAATTGCTTTGTTGTGATTTTATATACATAGAAATTTATGGTAGAAATTTGTGATTATATTCGAGTAAATTTATAAAAAAACATAGTGTGTTAACTGGATATTATACGAGAAGTTTACTTGTATACTTCAATGTGTTATTTTTATTTACATATTTATTTGTGGTATAATTTCATTATGAATCATTGAGGCTATTCTCACCAAAGTGTTCTGAAGTGTATTTAATGCTCCTGAGCGCAGGTGATGTCATCAGCATGCTATATCATTTACAGTTGGAGATAATGAAGATTATCAACAAATCAGTTCACAACTAAATTGCGGACTATTCTGGAGGGCCAAAAACTACTTTTTGATAAAATCTAAAGAAAACAGTGAGGATATCAGAACTGAAGTTTTTCTTTCATTCAAATACGACCGACCGAGATTAGTTGATATAAAATACAGCTATTAGAATCCATGTTCATAAATAGAATACCCTCAGTTAATAATGATTAAACAAGTTTGGTCAGTCATTCAACAGAAACTGTCATGTAACCAATGCTGTGCTTGTGGCGATCAATTAAAGAATTGTAAAAAGGAATGATCAGTGAGTAAGTTACTTCTCCCCCCTTCTGTTGGATCACTATAAATTCAAAATTTTCAAAAAAGAACGTGTGAATAAAGCCGTAAACTAGGGGCCTATTTAGCATAAACTTACTTAGTAAATTATGCCCCTCCCTATAGACTTATTGAAGGATTTTTCAAAAGTAAAATGTTTTTTGTAAACATAATAATAGCAATAGTAATTGAATTCTGGGCCCTCTAACTCCATTGGTGTGGCCTGTATGTATGATACATACATAGTCAGTAAGCCAGCCAGATCAACTTAAAAATTGAAGAAAGCTATGTTGACTGTTAGTCTTGATATAGATAAATGATTCAGTGGACAGATAGATAAAACAAAAAAGATATTTGTTTCGTAAAATAAATGCATTATGCTACGGATTTATTGATATACCCAGGTATATATAAAATGATCAAACTGAATCTTTTGACCAAGATTGCTTTTGTTGTCTCATTCATGTGGGCAAGGCAGGAGATTTGGGGGCATAGGGGCTTGGCTCCTTGAGGGGCCTCTCCCTGCAACATTAAGTGCAGTGGTTCCCAAACTAGAGGGTTGTGGATCACTGAAGGTTTAAAAAATATAACCACAATTCTGTGGGCAGACCTTTCAAAATCCTGGGGTCCATGAGCTTGTTGTGGTTGCAGTCCTTCCAAAAGCTGTGAGATGGCTAGAGATTTGGGGGCCTGGGCAGAGGCGCTTGACTCCCCTCCAACATTTAATGAGATTTGTTATTGTATTATGTTTGCAGAAATACAGTAGGTGAACTAATATTCATTAAGCTTTTTTGGGCCAGCCATAATTGGGAACCCAGGGGTGATTTTAAATTAACCCGCCCCCCCCCCCAGCATTACTGCTCATTGATTTTTCAAGAAATTGTTTTATTTTTCTACCATTTCAAGAATTTATTCCTGAATTAGCCACAGAACTATCAATCAAAAGCACAAATCCTTATGAGCTAATCCCAGCTAATCTGTTTACCATTAACTCTTGTGGAAGCTATTGCATAGAAATGGTTGTCTTTTCTTAATACTACCATGAAGGATGGTATAAACATCAGAAAATCAAACTATGACCAATCGGAAGCAACAACCCTTTCCATCAATCCTCAAATGATAATATGCCATCTCAATAAATTCTTGGAGGTTTTGTGGCCACGAATGCAGTGAAAGCACAAACAATGGCTTCCCTATTATTGAACCTTTTATTACGGATATCAAGTTTAAAATGCTTGAAAAGATGATAATCTGTTGGAGAAATGTCAGGTGAATATGGTGGATACTGCAGCATACCTGATTAGGAATTTTTTTTTTTTTTCCATTTCATACATTCATCTATTTACTCTTATTTGTCTATATACTGTCATGAAAAGTTCCCAACGGCATTCTCTTAAAGGAGTGGGCGATGGGCTTTGAGGAAGGATTGATCAAATTTAGGGTTAGATCCAGAAATTCTTTTCACAGTTACCTCCTGTACATCGTAGCTATATACATATATATATTTTTTTTTTCCATTTCATACATTCATCTATTTACTCTTATTTTTCTGTATAATGTCATGAAAAGTTCCCAACGGCATTCTCTTAAAGGAGTGGGCGATGGGCTTTGAGGAAGGATTGATCAAATTTAGGGTTAGATCCAGAAATTCTTTTCACAGTTACCTCCCGTACATCGTAGCTATATACGAACATGCATGTGCGCTCCGAGTGCATTCTAGTAATCTTGCGTGGTCACATTTGGTTTCGGTGCATAGTACCTGTTTTCCTTTTGCTTGTTGCAAAAATACTGCACAGAGGTTGGGATTTGTTTCCATTTCTAGTGAAAACAGCACAAGGTTTGTCAAGCTTTCGTTTCTGCTATGCTGTACAGACTTTGTTGTCACAGGAAGAAACAAAAACATTATGAAGAGAAGCCATATCCACTTGCCATAGATTATACAACAGGCGTTGTCCAAGAATTGACATCAGCATTGGCTCTGTACAAATAAATGGAATCTTGCCAATTTTCTTGGACGCACTAGAGCCAAGTATAAGTTATTATTGGCATTATTATATTTATTTAATAATTTTTGTTGTTATTGGAAGATAATGGTTTCAGTGTCTGTCTAAATGAAAGACAACATGTTTGTCAGCAGTGAGCAATATTACAAAACAGTATTTGCTTGGATTATGGAACGTTTCATGCAGACTCAAAAGGATCTGAGAATGAGTATCTCTCTTTCATTACTTCTTTTTTTTTTATTCTTTTATTTGTTTTTTCTTTATTTTTCATTCTTTTATTTGTTCTTTCTTTGTTTTTCTTGTTTGTTTTTCTTTCTTTCTTTGCAGTTTCTTTTTTACCATTTGTTCTTTTGTTTTGTTTTTTTCTTTTCTTTCCATTTTCCTTTTCATTCCATTTTCTTTCCTTTCCTTTTTTCTTCCCTCTTTTCCACTCCCTTCCTTTCTTTTTATCTTTCATTGTTTCCCTTTCTCTCTTAGCTTTTCTTTCTTTTCTCTCTTCCTTCTATTCCCCTCTTTATTTCCTTTAGTCTGCTTCCTCTCTCTCTCTCTCTCTCATGTCCTTGGTGGGTAACATTGATTTTTAATTGGACTCCAAGAATCTTTTCTTTTCTATAACTTTAAATCTGAGTTGAGGTTATTCTATAGCCATATTCGAGATCCGTGGGTGAGCGTAAAATATACTGGCTCGCTAACCATTATTCTATGGTAGGTACCGTTAGTTATTTGCAAGTATACAGTGAGGATTAATCTCCCTATGCAAGTATTCGAAAATATTTTTTTCTTTTCATACCATTGTACTCAGGCATAATTTGGGGGTTTTTGTACAAAGTATGAAATATGTATCTGATTAACTGACTTCTTAGTTAAAGCAATAGATATAGAAGGGAAATTGGTGTATCACTAAATACCAATAGAAAACTGACCCCCGTTTTAATGTCCACCGAAATTTAAATTTTTTTTGTTCATCATTGCCTAACAAAAGGCAAGGGAAGTGACTTATTCATTGATCAACCCTTTTCCAATTTTTTGATTGATCACCCCCAACATCACATGTTATCAAAAGAAGTTAGTTACATGCTAGTTTTTATGGAGTGATTAATCAAACCTGGGGGGGGGGGTTAACTCTATAAAATGTCAGGAGAAAAAACAAAATCTAAAGAATGTTGTTGAGAATAATCGATCGCAGATAAATAGGTACAGAACTTCCTGGAACATATTTGATAAAAATGAACATAAAAACAGGTCTGCTTAGTCACTCGATAGAAACCGTCTTGTGACCAATATCTTTTGGCTACATACCATATTTGTTGTGGTGGGGTGGGCGATCAATTAGAAATATTGGTAAACGTAAGTAAAAGTTACTTCCCTTTCTTTTTGTTGAGCTGTGATCACTAGAAACAAGTTTGAATTTTGAAGAGAAAAAAGACCCCAAAAAGCACATGGACACAAACTGAAGGATTAATTTAACATAAACCTTTATTATAAATTGAACCCCCCACTAAAAATCCAAACAAGCAGGTTGGGGCTCGAGGTATTTTGCTATGTATAATTAGGAGTAGATGTTTGAATTTCCAGCCTTCTAGCTTCATTTTTGTGACCTGTACATATGATATATATGTATATACATACATAAGTAGCCAGCCTGACCAACTTGGAAACTGAAGAAACCTGTAGACAGTTATGGTTTGACTGTTTCTAAAAACAGGGACAACAACGAGCGATCTGTTAAGAAAGAAAAACGGTCGAGCGAGAGAGAGAGTTCTTTTGGAACACAAATCATGACTATAATGAGGAGAAAAATAATTTCGAAATCAGGAAGAAGACGACGACAGAGCAAACAAACGTACCAATGGCTTGAGCTCATTGGTCCAAGAATTGTTGCTGAATTTCATTCCTTCCGTGCAATCCTGGACTCGTTGTTGAAAACATGTTTTGTTTTTCAAAGTCCGCTCGAGGACACTAGTGGACGAGGTGGGGGTGTGTAGGAAGGCTAGCACCGAGTGACCTCCTGTAGCATTTGTCCCTCACAGTGTGGACGTGCTGAACTGGGCTTTGACGATTTCCCTCTCTCTCAATAATAATCTCTTTCTTCTGTGACAATATTTATATTGATATCAGTCACGACTATAAACAATCTTACTATTTTGTTGATTTCCATAAAAGACGGAAAATATGTTTCTAAAATATGATATGCCTGACCAGGGCTTGGCATACTTTTTTTGAAGGGTGAGCCAGATTAGAAACATGTTCTGTCTTGTGGGCTGAGGCCAATAAAATGTTAAACAATGATCATACAAGGCGATGGAAACAGTCTTTAAATGTGTTCACATTTCTCTATTAGACATTTTTTGATCGGTGTAAACAATAGAATGAGGAAGGAGAAGAATGTGTGACATCATTAAAAGAACATATATTCTGATCAATAGATAATGTGTCAAGCATTTGGTTTTTTAGAGTGTTGCCAAGTATCGTTTTTTTATTGAATCTGTCTTTAAATTTGGCAAAACTTTTCAGTTCAAGCTAACTTTATAGCTATAAATGTTATATATATATATATATATATATATAAACCTATTTAAAGCTCACTCATCAAATAAAATAACTACACATACTAAGACTCCAGAACAAATTATTGATAAAAATTGTGCAATTACTTTTATTTTAATTTACCAATTGTTTTTTGTAATTACTAGTTTTTCAGGTGAACCATCCTAAATTTCCTCTTTTCTTCCCACTACTATTACCACGATTGGTATTGCTACTTCTACTACTTTAGAATCCCTTTGAAATCAGAAATCAAGGACATGATGTGAGGATGGTGGATGCATCGTTGAACTTATGGTTCTTGTTTGATTACTTAATGCTTTTTCCATCACAGGAGTCTAAACCAGCATTGAATTCCACGTACTATCAAAGAATGAGCTCTATGAAATTCTTACAGGAATGCATAATGTTGAAACATTTTTAGCTATGAAGCATTTATTTGTTCAAGGTCACTGCAAAAATTTGACTTTTGCTCTATCGTTTGATACTGAACATTATTATCTAATGGATAAATATAAAAGAATTTAGCCATGCAATGTCACATGTTTAGTTAAATCAGTGGACTAGATTTTGCATACGGACCATGATTTGCCACACAATGTGTTAAACAGTGACCTTAGATGTACGAATATACCGGCTTATAATAAGCGAAGTTTTTTTTATTGTCCAATGGGTAACAGGTCAAGTCAGCCAACTACAAAGTCAGCCTCCATTAAATTAATCCAGTCGGCTTTCCTTTGTTGACCAAATGAATACGTACAAACATGTTCGGTCTTTTTTTTTTTTTTTTGCACTTAGTCAACCTTTGAGTTACTGTGTTATTCTTAATCAAGAAAATTATCTGTCGATTAATTTTAATTACAAATAAATACATGTAATTATGTTTTGTTTGGGGTTTTCTTTAGCACCTAATTGGCCTTAGAGTTACTAAGTTATTCTTTGTAGCTTAATTTTTATCGCAAATAAATACGTGTGATTATGTGGGGAAAAGAGACTGGAAAGAACCTATATAACTATGAACCCTCGATGAAATAGACTAATAAGAGGTAAGGATGTCTATTTTAGCCAATTGTCCGAATTACCCAATGTTAGGGATCAATACTCTATACTTGAATGTTATTGAGAAGTATATACATTGTACACTGAACATGCAACATCATATAATAGCAACTTTCACAAATCCCCACACACTTTGTTATTTACAAAATCAAGTACATTGGGGCTGATGTAACAAAAATGATTTATGTATTTTACAAAAAATATTAAATCAATCGAATTGAACTGAATCTTGATTAAATTTAATATTATAGAAGATAACACCATTGATTGTATTAATATGTATTCATATATATGTATATATATATATATATATATATATATATATATATATATGTATATGTATATTTTAATACTATTAATCAACAAATTCTTCCACCAAAAACAATTTGTACACTAACATCAACAAATGAATTATTGGTCACTTTTAAAATCCAAATCTAACCACATTATCTTTTGATTGTCACAAAATCATCGAAATAAAAATGTAAGTAACTTAACTAAATAAGAAGAAATTATGTTATTAGATTATCTCCATTGACTAGAACATTAAAGAACAACATTAGATTTGTGTTTAGAAGGCTGACTCGGATAGCCATCATCATGATTAAAATTAAATCCATTTCATCCTATATCCAATTCAACAGGATCCCTTTTAACAAGGGTTCACTCTTTATAAAAAGGCTGACTGGGTAATAGACCAACCTGACTCAAATCCGTCCTATGTAAATTACAAAGGGAGTTGAAGGTGGCTTAATAGTTAATGTCATAGAGAATTGAATCAATGAACTAATCTCAAACTTGGCTACGACAGTTTTGCACTCGCATCATACTAATGCCCTTGGAGATTTTGGGTGTCAGGCTAGCATGAAGGCCTCATAAAAAACAATTACTACAAACAATAATTTGGTTGTTATGGTTTGTTAAGAAAATGGAGAAAAAATTCTTACCTCTTGAGCTGTATAACACAAAAGACAAAATCCCCACTGAATGGGTTGTATGATAGACAAGACAAAATCCTTGCCTCATAAGTTATACAACACATGAGACAAAATCCTTGCCACATGAGTTGTACAACACGCATAACTAATTCCTTGCCTCATGAGTCATATAACACACAAAGCAAAATCCTTGTCTCATGAGTCTTACGGAACACAAAGCAATTTTGCTTTGCAGTGTAAATACTGGCTAAAATAAAAATAAATATGCATTGGTATTACTTGTCCAGTCAAATTTCCCCACCAAATGCTCCAGGAAGTAAACACACCATTAACATATTTGGAACTAAACAAAGCACTTCTCTGGAGAATAGTAGGGAAAACCAAAAAAAACATGAATCTTTGAAAAAGTATTTTGAGATGCGCAAATGTAAAAGGTGGAACTGAAACAAAGATAGGGAATTGGAAAACTGGATTGTCTTGCTTCTGAATTCGACACATAACTGCTTCTATTGCCTGACTAACCAAACCCTGTTTGTGTTTTTTTCAAATATAGAATTAGATGTTTTCTTTCATTCATTTTTTTTTTCAAAATGTGAAGGAAGAGGATTAATGACCTCTTACTGATTATTGCCTTTGGGATTTTATTGGATACAATTCAAATGTCTACCAATTATATCTACTCCAGAGAAAATGTTTTGGATGATCAGATTTTACCTTATTTCAGATTCTCTTACTTTAGCACTACTTCCAATAGATTGCTTTTTCCACTGTGAGAGCTTTGAAAAATATTAAATAAATGCCTGAAATCTCGACCATAGCAATGGATTCTTATACTTGAGTTTTTCAATGAGCATTTTTATGTTTTTTTGTCCAATGAATATATACTTGAACCCATTGTAATGTGCACTCTACCTTTATATTTACTCCAAGAATGTAGTGTGGATCATGTACAAATTAGAAAAATAGAAATGTTATATGTACAGCGTTTTAGGATGCACTGGCCATTAAAACTTAGCATCTGTGAGAGATGAAATCACATTGTTTCTTGCTGAACTAGTTTCTGCCAATCAAAAGTAAATTTGTAAAAGTTTGCTGAGGTCTAGAACAGCTCGCTGGATGTTGACGGTTTAACAATCAGGATGTTGGAAATGGCTTAAACAGCCATAATATCAGAGGCATCCATCAATAAAAAAAAATTGACAAGAGGAACATACCTTTGTTAGAATTTTAAGTTTGTTAGGTTTTAGAATTTTAAGAATAATTTTTTGACATAAGCATCTAGGACACTGGGGCGGGGGGACAATTATTTCCATTTTCATATTTTATTGTAAATGTAATTTTTTATTTTTTATATTATTGATGTATATAAGTTACTCATATTTTCTTTTCCTTGACAGTAAAACAACTGCACTGGGTTCTCATGAATCCCATTTATTTGGATTAAGTCTTTTGAAACAAAATTCTTTTATTTGTTTGAATTTTCCAGGTGGAGGATCATCTTAATTCATTGATTACTTTTTACTTCTTTTTTCTCGGACTGTTGACCTCATCTTTATTCATCTTTTGAACATCACATTTCGGCTGTTGTACTCTACAGCCTTCTTCTCCTGAGTGTCATAGGTGGGTGACCCATTCGTCCTTGCATTTCTGAACTATTCCTATGTACAACACCCGCCTGTGGAAAGTTGTTGGGTACATCAGCCAAAACATTGTGTTCCATAGATGACAATAACAGTCTGAAACAATCTATACGTGAAGTTCCTTTATATTTAATGAATTAGATTCTTATTGATGACATAATGAAATTAGGTAGATTCTTGAAAAAATTAAGCTGATTTCCAGCTGATTTAAATATCTACATACATACATTGTTTGGTCACTTTGAAGAGTAAGGAACTATGATATTTTTTCTCCCTTTTTAAGATTTTTTTCATTTTTTTTTTTTTTCTCTTTCAAGGTCCTGGATGAGAGAGACTTTGGAGAATATAAGAAAATCCACAAGCAGAAACGAGCAATTTTGGAAGGACGGGTAAGGAGTTCTTTTCATTTCTTTGATTAATCAATAGAAGATGAGTGCTCCTCATGTACTATCCAATCGATAATGTTCCCCCATGGCCTCCATAAGTTTATTCAGCCTCGGCAGTGAATTGCAAATTCGTTTCCTTAAGAATTCTTCAGTCGTTGAACTGATAAATTCATTGAAGGCTTGTCCAAATTGATTCTCATTGCGAAGTCTTTACCTGCAAGGAAGTCATCTACATTAGTGGTCCTCAAAAAACGCGGCCATCGACAGGTGGTAGGCCGCAAAGAAAATATTTTTCTCATTTTCTCTATGAAATAGAATTGAATTCAGTTCCTCAAATTTTTTTAGTTAGATAAATCCTTTTAGAAATGAAATTTAGTGTATTAGCCACTTATAAGTGATTTATAGTTGACTTATCTCCTATATTAAATTCATTATGAACACCCACCAGCGAAAGCTGTTGGCTGGTCCACTATAATGTTGTCAACTGGTTTGCAGGACCGAATAAGTTAGGGACCACATGTCAGTGTTGCCGAATGAAAAATATATTTATGCTTGTTTGACTGCCAAAAATGGCCAAAATGTTTAAGCAGGTCCAAGCTGATTAACTGCTTTTATTCTCTACCAAAACAAGAAACTCACTGAATTTAGCATGAAAAGTGCTGAATTTGCAAACTTGCCTTGGGTTTAAACCACTGGTTCTCAATCATTTTTCCCTGTGGACCCCTTAATGTTCTCAAAAGATTTTCTCTCTCGTGTTGATTAGGTGATTATATTAGAAATAAGTTAGCTCAAGTTTTGTGAAACTAAATCCGTTTTGAAAAATGTATGTTACGATCTAAAAGGGGAGGGGAAATGTGAGAAGAGTCGATGCAATAAATGACACTGTTTCATTCTCTCCTTATATTCATTTATTTTATTTTACTTCTAATGAATCTCTTTGATGTCTCATTTAATGTTAGATGGATATTCATACCTGCCTCTGCATTCAGTCTATGACGATGATTAGTTTTCATTGTTGTGCATGCAGAAAATCCTACTCTGCATAAATGCAAATCTGGAAAAGAGGGAAAGTACTTTCATTGCCTTTTCTGATAGTCATGGACATTCTTTCATTTTTTTCTTTTTAACGTTTTTTGATAATTAATTTTCTTTTCTCACTTCATCTTTTTCAAAATGACTTCACTTTCTGGAACCAAACTTTCAGAACTTTGAAGAAAAAAATATTAGTTTTGAATGTTTTTTTTTCCGACTGGTTTATATAATTGTTCAGTTATTTGGAAGGAAAATATGATATAAACAAGCACTCCTATTACAACAAATGCTCACCTCAACCTTTCAGGGATGATGGTACAGTTTGAGGATAATGTTCAGCATTCTCATCTGCTTCCAACCATTGTGCCGATCTTTTCTGGTTTCTCTACAAAATCCATTTTTCGTCACAAATGATATGATGTGAAGACGGATTCAATTTTACACAGTTGAATGCCTGTCCAGTCGTTTCATCAACTGCCAAAACACAATTAGCCAACAGCACTTTGGTCATGCGGACGTTTTGTATACAAACTTTTTGCCAAAGTGGCTTTTAGCTATCTGCCGCTTCATCAAATGCTTTTTTTGTATTATATAGATGTTAAAAAGAAAAAAAAACAGTGAAATTTATGAAAGAAATAATTTTTCTTCTCTTTCTTAAATACCAGCATCGAATGAACAAAATGATGAAACTAATATTATACATAAAATTAATTTTTGCAAAGGATCAAATGAATATTGTAGCAGACATTGACATCCCATATTAAAAATATATTTGACATTGGAAATAATTGGATCTTGTGATTTTTCTTGGCTTAGCTAAAGAGAAAAAAGCCCAAATTTCAATAAAAAGAAATGGAAAACAAATGTCCCTTCATCATCAACTACAATATCACAATGTTTTGTAGTCATTTTTTGTTTATTTTTATTATAGGCAACGTACATGTATTGGAGTTAATTGATAAGTTTGTGAATAAAACCTTTATATGCTTTTTTTCTTCTCATCATGTGTCAATTTTCTGTCAGAAACTTTTCTTATGATTTTTTATCTAATCTAAGCATAGATTAATAAGGCTTATTTGTAAATCACTTCTTCAAAAAATACATCTCTCTCCTCAAAAGAAAAATTCGGCTATTCTGCCATTACAAGGGTAATTTTCAATATATTTTAACTTTTTTCTAAAACCAATCAATTAATCATTATATTGACAAACACTCTTCGAATCAATTCTGAAAAGCCTACTTTATTTTTGAAAGATTTTTTGTTAAACATTCTCAAGGGAACAGTTTAATTTTTCTGTTGAGGAAAGAGACACATCCTAAGAAGTAATTTGCTGTTGTTGACAAAAATATAAAATTAGATATCTAAAAATCTGTTTTGCAAATAAGCTCAATTAATTTATGCTTATATATAACTTATAGGAACAATAAAATAATTTTTGTCAACAGAAAATCGACACTTGATGAAAAGAAACTTGCATATAAAATAAAATTATCAAATAGCTTACTATGCTGTATTCATGCTGCTAATAGTGAAACTAAACAGAAAATGACTCCCAAACACTGCGATATTATAGTTGATGATTAGTGAAAATAAGAGGGTACAAAATGAGAGGGGAGAAAGGAAAGTTAGGTAGTTTGATTAGAAAATATAAGGGAAGAACAGAAATTAGGTAGTTTAATAAGAGGGCAAGAAGAGAGAAGGGCTTATGGCTGCTACTGATGGATATGACAGATACATCTCTTATCAAATTAGAAACTGTCAAAATAGGTTTCTTCAGTTTTTAAGTTTGTCTGGGAGGCTGGCTGCTTATGTATGGAGCTAGAGGGTGAGATTATCATGTCTACAAAAGAGGGTTTTTTCTGCCCCTCCCCAACAGGTGTTTAGTCGGGGTTCAATTTGCAATGTAAGTTTCTGCTAAGTTGATCCCTAGTTTGTGCCTTGCTGCATTCAAGCCTGTTTTTCTTTTTTTAATCGGAGATTTTAGCAATCAAATGAGACGTGAGAGAAATATCTTATCATTGATTATCCTTTTTTTCAAATTTTTGATTGATCACCCCTAACATGGCATACTGCCTAAAGATAGTTTCTATTGAGTGACTAACCAGACCTTTTATCACACACATATATATATGTATGATTATTGGGATATACCGTGGAATTTAGGTGGTTCCTTGTTTTTATCATTTGTTTTTTCATTCTGAGAATTTTTGTTTTTACAATTTCAACCTAGTGATTAGAAATGTTTTTTTCTTATCGTTTCTCTCTCTTTTTAGCTGTAAATCTTTTTTAGCGAGATTCGAATCAGAATGAAAAATGACACAGTTCCTATTGTTTCCCTTTACAAAATCATCGTCCAACCAATTTCTCTTTTATTGTCCTTGTTTGTTTCTGTTTTTTGTTTCTGTTTTTTCGAATAATGCCCATTGCTGCGGCTGCCGATGCCTTGTCATAAGGAAAAGACAATCAAAGTGACACTATTTCCTCTCCCTCCCTATTCATGGTACCTGAGCTTCTGTCGTCTCCTCCCAATGACATCTGGTTGCTAAGAGTCATTTATTGTTCTCTAATGCCATACACAATTTCATGTACACGCATATTTCGCATTTAGTCGTTCCAACAATTTATATTAAGGAATAAAGAATTACGATTCTTTTCTATTTACACGTGCAGCTTCGGTGATGCATAATGGGAATGCTGGCTGTCCACAGCACTTAACATTTCGCATTTCTCTCGTCTAATCATTTATTGACATTAATAAAGAGTTATTCACTTGTATGTGTAACTTGAGTTTATATAAGTGAAACAGAAATATACGAATAGGGTCTAAAAGTAGTTTTAGAAAAGAGGTAGATTACAGTCCTATATATATATATATATATATATATATATATATGTATGTTTTTGAGAAATGGATATATAATCCTTCAGAAATAATCATAAATTGCATTGTATCATTTTGAAAGTCTATTTGAAATGATTCTTCTCAATAAATGTAACAGTCATGACTTGTTTTTCGTGTCAATTCTATTGAGTGTTCACTCATGTGAATATCAAATCAGTTGTGTCGGTTTTAATCTTGAACAGCATACAAACCAACTTATATCATCTTTAAGAACAAAGATTACACAAAAACTTTGAGTTGATTATTTCAACCAACATATTCAGCCAAAGAATTTGACAAATTTTTTTCACTAACCTTAGAGTTAATTTTTCACTTCATACACCATCTCACTTCCATCAATATGATAATTTCTAATTAGCCTTGTATATATAGTTAAGACAAAATCAAATAACATCCTTGCTGGTAGTAATACCTAAATATTCTTAGACATTTGTTACTTGGCATTTCATGTTCAATCTCCCACCCCAACCAACTACCTATGTCAGACAAATGGACCACAGCCAAATGTTTTCCCCTTTCCCTGGTTCTAGTCAATTCAATGATCTTTCACTCTGACAAGGATTAAATCTATCTCTCTTGTTATCTGATTCCTGTAACATTGATGCAAATTAATCTATTTTGATTTACATTATTCATTTATTCTTTTTTATACTCTCATTAACATATTCTTTCATTATTTCATTTTGACCAAACTGATAAGTTTTAAAAGGGTTGGCATGATAAGTCATGACTTGAACAAATTGTCTGAAAATTTTACTAATTTTGCTGCCTTGATTGACCATTTTAATCATTGAAGAAACAATTTTCAGTATAAAATCAATAAATCTTAGTGTAACTAGTTCTATCCTTGAATACTCTGATGATATAATTGTATAAAATATATAAGATGGAATACTTGTTCTGAATCACATAGGTATGATATTGAATGGAAATGAATGTCATTTATCAAACAATTTATAGACAAAGATTCCATCCTCGATTCTAATATCCAAATCTATGAACATTGCTTGCATTCTGTTCACAATTTAGTTTAAGATCTCTAAGGGAAATAGCACTATATGATTTTCCAAACTATCCTCCTCCATCAAGACGACGTAGGTCATCAATAAAACGGGTACAAATTAAAAATGCACAAGCTCACTTCATATGAGTTCTAATTAAAGACAACACAAATATATATTCATGTCTATGTAAATACAAATTTTCCCAATAGAACGCATGATCAAGCCCTATGGGGACATGTATAATCTGATGAAATAATTTATGAACTATTTTATTTATTACCCAGAACACCTGAAGCCTTGTCTTTTTTTGCTTTACACCAGAAAGGTTTAGAGTTTGGAAACCCAATATATTTACTATTTCCTCCTGCAAATGCCAAATCTGCTATTTTATCTAATTCTTTAACAAGATCTTCATGAGGAATTTTCGTATGAAGAGTACTAAGTTGGAATAAATTTAGCTCCTTTACAGGTATTCATGATATCCAATTTTTCTTAGAGTTATTCAGTACCCAGAAGCAATTCAAATCATTATAGTATGAAATTTCTGTGTTTTTCATTTTAGTATGAAATTTCTGTATTTGATTAAATAAGAAAAAAATTAGAAACAGGTTTGCTAAGAGGTTTAGTACTAGAAACTCTAGAATCTACAATAAACTGAGCACATTTTGGATTTTTATGCATTTTAGGTATCCAGTTCATAATTGGTAATTTTCGTATATTTTCATCTGTCTTAAATCCTAACTTTTCACATAATGCTATGTTATTAAATATAATATTATCTGGTTCACAAGTTGACACTTTATACATAGATGAGAATATTCCTATTAAACCTGCTTCAGACAATATCCTTTGAATATGATATAATGAATATGACTGCTATATTATTTGATGCTTTGTCAATTAGGACTAAAATGAATTTATTTATTATTTGATATTCGGACCATCCTCATCTTGGTTGTTTTTCATACAACGTTTCGGCCGTTGCACTCTACATGGACACATAGCGCAGTGGTTTCAGCATCAGACAAAATTACTGCAAAGTAATCTGATGGTTCTAGGTTCGATCCTAGTGTGAGACAATATAACAATACTACTAATGCTAAGAGGGGAGTACGGTCAATATCCCCCCGTCGGATAAATAAAGGGTTCAGTTCGTTACTTCCCCAAATCTACCAGATGATACCTGACGAAGGCCATAGAGTGCAACAGCCAGAACGTTGTATGAAAAGCAACCAAGATGAGGATGGTCCGAATATCAATAGAAATAATAATAATACCTCATCTCAAAAATTCCGAGATATACTCAAATGAATTTAATCTAAAGTTCCAAGTCATCTGCTAATACTTGAGAATTCTTTGGCGCTGGACTCATTTTCAGAGGGTGTTTAAAGCATTTCACCCGATGGATTTTTTCCATTTACAAATCCAAGAACTTTTTCTTTCCATCTATCAAATGCTTACTCTACTCTTCAATATAGATACAATAAAAAAAAAAATACCTAATGCTTTTTTAATCTCATCCAAACATTTATCATGATTCAGACACTTTGGTTCCGTATAATTTGGACCTTTTGTGAGGAGTTTTCTAAACATTTTTTTTTCAATGTATATTTATAGACTATCTATAGCACCTCTCAGAATTATTGGCACAGGTTTTGCATAACCTGTACAATATAATCATTTTAGGTATGAAGACATTCTCAAACCGTCAGTCTATAGTAATGGTTGCTAAGGAAATAATTTTCAACTGCTTAAATCAGTTCATTTGAATTTTCACAATGACAGGTTTCTCAACAGTTTTTGTAATATCAGGTGTACTTAGTGGCATACTGAAAGTTTACCACTGTCTAACCCCTGGAAAGATATAATTTTCAAGATTTTCAAAGGCCTTAGTGCAGATATACTACATGAGTTATGATGGTTTCATACAGCTGTACACACTATATAGACAAATTCCTGGATCCAGCCCAAAATTTATTCACTTTTTCCTCACTCTGTTGTTCATCTTTTCCACAATATTTTATTGAAATTAATTGAGAATTTCCGGAGATATTGTGTGGCAGACATGAGTGAATATTGGAGTAAATGAAAAAAACAAAAAAACAAAAGAGCAAAATATTTCTCTCAATCACAAACAAATTTCCTGGATCTACCCGAAAATTTCATCACATATTCCGTGATCTCCTGTCCGCAAAATTAACTCATAATTAATTGAGAACTTTTGCAGATATCCTGTTGACTGACAGGAATGAATACAGAAATTTATTAAGAAAAGAAAAAACGCGCACATAAAAATTTGTCAATCTGAAACAATTCTTAGATCCACTCAAAAATTTAATCAGTCCTTCCCTACAATATGCCTGACACTTCCAGAAGATTTCATTTGAATTCATTTAGAACTTTTGAAGATATTGTGTAGGCAGCAGGAGAGAATACAGGAATGGATAAATTATTAAAACAGAAAAATATCTCTTAATCATAGAGTAACTCCTGGATCTGCCCCAAAATTTGATTGCTTCTTCCTTACAATATGCCTTACCTTTCCACTAAATTTCATTTTGATCAATTGAGGACTTTCTGAGATATTGTATGGAGAGGCAGGAGTGAATATAGAAATTTTTGGAAATAAAGTTTTTTTTTCTTTGTACATTTCTGTTTTCACTTGTCTCTCCACACCGTATCTCCAGAAGTTCTCAAAGAAATTTTATGAAAAAGATGGGCAACCAAATGAAAAAGGAAGTTTTCAGGTAGATGCAGGAAATTGGGTTTCATTGGGAGATATCTCTAGGTTTGCTTGGTTGGAAATATTGCCCAGGAGCCATTGCTAAAGAAAGTCTGTTTTAGAATGTCGCCATATCTGAAATTGTTCAGTACACGCTGAAGTATCACTCTGCCAAGTTTCATGCTCCTATCACAAAGTGAGCAATTCTGACCAAATTATGCATTGATTGCCTGGGCCAATGTATACAGTTACTGCTTCTCTTTTTATCCCTGCCTGTATATGGACCACAGAATGAGAGCCATAACATAAATTCACAGTTGCAGACATCAAAAGCCTAATTCAATAAATCTGGAAAAAGTATTAAATCTGATAAGTAAGTTAAAATTGAAAAAATGAATAATCATTTTAGCTAATTATATTAACAGACAAGTTTCCTCTAATTTCACTTAAAAAAATTAATATTTACAGCAGCTGTGGCAATAATTGTATGTCACTGTTCTTGCTCATAGATTTAATTTTCTTACCATATTTTCAATTTGCTTGCTGTATATCCTAATTTGCTTACCTTACTTTTTGACTTACTCATGAAAAGGTGCTTATCAAGAATTAATATCATTATTCTGTTGGTTTCGCTTTTCTACCTAAGATCAAAGTTTCATATCTTCCCGATCAGTGGCCCATCTGAGCTTCAATCAGATAAGTTATCTGACCCAGAAACCTATATTACTAGGAAGCACTCAGAGAGTGCATATCTCTGCAAACAAAATTGACAGGGGGAGTAATTGTGCATGGATCCTCTCCAAAATTTAATCAGTTCTTCCATAGTCTATTGTTCATCCTTCTGCAAAATCTGATTGAAATTCATTCTTGAGATTTAGAGATATCTTGCAAAGAGGAAAAAAAAATTAGCAGTATTATGTGGTTTCATATATAACTGTGATGTAGGGGAGGTAATTGTTCAAGGATCCACTCCAAAATTTATTCAGGTCTCCCTTAGCCTATTGGTCACCACTTCACAGATTTTCATAGAAATTCTCTGATAACTTTTGGAAATTTTATATGGAAGACATGAGTATATATATATATATATATAATAGGAAAAATATCAGATGAGAAAAAAATTCCTGGATCCGCCCCAAATTTTTACCACCTTTTTATTCATACCATTGCTCATGCTTCCATAAAATTTCCTTGAAATTCATTCAGTACTTTCGGAGATATTGTGTGAACTGATGAACATATGCGACTGAATCCATATTCCTACTCAACTTTGTTGACAGGTGAATATTATTTAGGTGGGAAGGAATCGAGGAAAGAAGGGGTGGGAGAGAGTATCCGTATAGATATATAGAGAGGGAATGGATGGGAATGAGAGAAGACTGGGAGAGATAGGCTCGCTGGCGAGAGACCATGAATGAGAGATTAAAAGGTAGGCGGGGATTGAAGCGTGTATGAATTGTGATGGATTTAAATTCTTCATGGAGAGATAGAGCAAAAGAAAGATAAAAGAAGGAATGCTGCAGAAAAATGTTTGTAAATCCCTTATTCCTTTTTCACATCTATGAAACAGATCCATTTTTGTATAGCATTTAGATAAAAACATGGATGGACATCGAAGATTGGAAGGGATAAGGGAGAGAATGAGATACAGGTAAAGGGAGAGAGAAGAGAAGCAGCATGTGATAATGGATAATTTTAGTAGTTTACATCCATGGAATTTCCAAGGCACTAGATAGTTATGATACATAAACAAATCGTTTCATTAATGAATGATACTAATTTGTTGAATAAATTATGTAAAAAAAGAAACGTCCGGTTATTCACTCAATGAAAACAATCATGTGATCAACATCATTTGGCTGCTTGCAGTATTGGGGGTGATCAATGGAAATTTCTGTGGGTCCAGCTTGTTCATAGTAATGAGCTCAACCAATATAGCCATTGGGATTGAGCCTCATATACCTTGAACAGTGGTCCATCAAATAATGCTCAGGAGTCTGCAGTTGAGCTTCCTCTGAACCTGACATTGCAAGTCTTGTATCAAAGAACCAATATCATCCATCATAAGCTATTGAAAAACATTATCGTACACTGACCTGTGATTTTAACGGTCAAAAATTGCTTTTTATTGTAGTTCATTGATTAGTCTACTAGCTAAATGCTAAAAATAAGGGTCTGCCAGAATATTACCTTTATAGATGGGGTCCCTTAGTTTTCGAAGTTCCAAAACTACTGGCTTAGAATACCATTTTGTTGCTCTTCCTACAGTGCCAAACTGTCGGAGGAAGTGCTCGGATATGTTTATGAAAACTATGACACTAGAGAAGCACACATCTGACAAAATGACCATTGATTAGTACAATAGCATTTGTTCCAAGAACCAAAAAGAAAAGGGAGGTAACTGGAGAACTCTTTGATGGTCTCGTCTGATGTTTCTCATGCTTTCGGCATCGGTTGGGAAACAGCAGATGACATTAATGATGAAATAACGGCCGGTGTCTATTATTACTGATCTCCAACCATCACACCTCCAGGTTTTTTTCTCCTGCCCTCGTCTTTGCAAAGGTTTACTATTCAACTAACTACATATCTACCTTACAGCAAAAGTAGTTTTATTCAGTCTATATTATTAGGGTGTATCAATGGTATTTTCATTTTTTATATCCATGGCAAACCTCTTGTGAGCTCCTGTATACTTAACATATGGTATTAGAAACCGCCAACCAAAATAGTTAACACTGGTTTCTCCACTTTCAAGTTGGTCTGGTTATCTTCATATATATATATATATATATATATATATATATACGCTTGAAATAGGCTTTTTTTGACAGCCATTAATTGCACCATACTTTCTCCAGCTCTGCGTTTTCAGTTTTGATCGTTGTGTATTTGTCTTCAATAAGACCACTATATCTACCTAGGACAAAGGATCTCCATTAAATCCTCAAAAGAAGAAGAAATCGAGTGTAGAATTATTCTACGATAATAAGCCTTCAGTAGAGCAAATTCAACCTTCAAGAACAAGAAAATCCCTTTTGTCCTAAAAAGAAGGGTATACAACCAATGCATCCCCCCCAATAGTCACCTATCGAGCTGAAACATGGAACCTAATCATGAGACTAACCCTTTAAACTGAGAAGCATACAACGTGCACATAAAAGAATCATGCTCAACCTCATGGAGAGATCACAAGACAGCTCAGTATATCAGGGAAAAAACATGAGTTTGCGACATAATAGAATCCATTGGAAAACTCAAATGGCAATGGGCTGGTCATGTTGCAAGAATAGCGAACAGCTGCTGGACATCACGACTCACTATGTGAATCCACAGAGATCACATACAAATCTATGGCTGGCAGAATATAAGATGGAGAGATGAACTAGACAAGTTCAGAAAGTATTGGCTCCTTTCCACCAATGTTAGAGAGGTCTGGCAAATCGTGCGGAAGGTCCAACAATGGACGATAAAAGACATGATAGATCATTAAACCACCTTCAAATTAGTTGAGATGGAATATATCTAAAAAGAAAATTAGTCTTATTTGTTATGACCAATACCAGAATAATGTTTTGTTTTTTTTAAAATAATGATATTCTCAGATGTGATCGTCTTTTCACTTAGGCTATTCCATGCATTCACTACTCTGAGAAGAAATTTTTTCTGACACCAGTGAAGATCTGAATTTGTAATTTATGGCTGTGTCCTCTAGTTATATTATAGATAGATGAAGTCACCCTGTTTTCAACACAAATATTTCGAACAATGAATGTCAGTGTCTACTATATGTATATTGTTTATATGTATATAACATGCATATAGGCCACACCAGTGGAGCTACAGGGATGGAAATTCTAACATTTACTCTTTATGTCTAAAAAGAAAATTATATTTTTTAAAGATTCTCCCTCTTAAATAGGTTTTTAATGGAGGGTTAAAGTTTTCTGCTAAATTGATTCCTTAATTTGCGTCCAGCAGCATTTATGTGTGTTTTTTGAGAATTTAGTTTTTTTTTAATGATCACTGCTAAAAAAAAACAATGGAGAGTTGTAACTTATTCATTGATAACCCTTTTTTTCCAATACCTTGATTGATCATCACCAACACATCATGCTGCCAAAAGATGTTGGTCACATGACAGTTTTTATTGAGTGACTGTCTTAGATATAGACTCATTTGACCAGTGATGGAAATCGGTTTTTGCGAACTCAATATATGGTAAAGTCTCCATTAGTTGATATTGATCATACAAAAAACCTGGAAACCAAGAAGTAGGTATTTGCTGCACCATTTCCACCACAACATATGACTGAGTTATTGGTTTATTTTTGTGGACAGGTGAAAGTACCTGAGAGAACGAAGCAACGTCTTTTATGTATCTATCAGACACCATCTGGATGTATTTGATATTTAAGTGTATCGAAAGTATTTTCATTTTTTACAGACCTTTATTTGAAACAGTCAATCAAAACTTTCTTCAGTTTTCAAGTCGGTCGTCTATGTGTCATGCATATGGGCCACTCCAATGGAGCTAAAGGGATTAAGAATTCAACGTTCTTTATTATGTCAAGAAAAAACAATTTTTCTGTGTTTTTTCTTCTACCCGAGCACCCCCCAAAAAACGTTTTTAGTTGGGGTGCCTGATCTGCAATGTACGTTTGTCATAAATTGGTCTTTAATTTAAGTCCAGCTACGTTTTTAGTGATCGAATAAAAGGCAAGAAAAGTAATTAATTTATTGATCCCCACTCTTTTCCAATTCTTTTATTGATCACCCCCATTCTGCCAAAAGATGTTAGTCACACGTTTTCTATTTAGTGACTAACCCAACCTATGTATTTTTAAGTTTATGAAATTTGGAATATTTTGTGCATAAACTAACTGCAATTGAAATAATTGATCCTGTAATCGTGCATTTATTGACTTAGTTGAGTAATTGAACTCGCTTCCGAGAAATCCCTGACTCCATTAGCAATGAGTGTGAACCATCCCTAGTGAACTTAGGATTATCCAAAACCATCAGCCCAAACTGTCAATGTAGGTTTCTTCAGTTTTTAAGCAAGTCTAACTGGCTGTTTACTAACTAGGTGTCATGTGTACTGGCCATTACAATAGATCTTTAAACTTAAATAATTACTCCTTATTTCCAGAAGAAAACTTCTTTTCTTTTTTGGTTGTTTATTTTTCTAATATACCCCCAACAATAAGTTTTGTCGCAAATATCTCCCATGTGTGCTCTGTAATTTTTTTTTACAAGTACTGAAACATTTATTACAACCCTTGAACGTGTCCTGTACCCATTTTATTTCTGTCCCACTTCTACCTCAGAATTCCCAATCTCGGGGTTTCATCCCTAGATTTTGTTAGATCTCAATCTTACTAGTTGCTGGTGATGAGAGAAAAAAAAAAGGAATTATGGGTTAGTATATCAGTGTACTGGAATAAATGTCTCATTCATTGGATCCTGAAATGTTTTTGTCTGATTCATTTCATTTTTCACTGTTGGTGCATTGAATAAGTCATATATTTTTTAGTGTGCTGTTATATAATAAAGTTTGAGAACTGCTACAGTACATCCCAAGGCTGGTAACTTGTTTGGCATCTTTAGTTCCAATACTTCTCTCTGATTGACAGGACCAAATTTAACTTTGATTGGCCTGGTGTATAACATTTCTGGGGGTCCTTTTGATTTTTGTACGTAGCTATCATTTTCAAACAAATTGGAACAAAATGAAATATCAAATGATGATATTTATTGATCTACAAAGGACTTTACTTTGAATTAATCTTCTTTATTTAACCTGATAATTCTTCCAACAAGTTTAGCAGAGACATTTAATTTCTTGTTATAAAAAATTATGAAAATATCAAGATATTTTTTAAAGTATATTTTCGGGGGCCCCTAAAATTTGGTGCCCTGTGCAACTGCACTCTTTGCTCTGCCTTGAGTACGACGAGGCTACTGAGTAAATACTGCACTCGACGTTAGTTGTAGGTGACTGTCCGTGTATGTAATTTCATGTTGGAAGTTACCAACTGTATAATCTGATTAAAGATGTCTACTTTGCGATTCAGAATTTTTGTATTGTCATACTTATGCTGCTCAAAGAATTTAGAAGTTTACTTCAAGCATCATGAAAAAGATTTTCATATCAGAAAACCTCATCAAATATAAAAAGTCTGAACTACTTGAAAGTTTAGTTGATTTTGCTGCACAAAGATTAAAATGAAAAAATGATACTCTATCGAAATGTCAGACATAATTGTCGTATTATCAGCTACGTAGCAAATGTCTAGCTTTGTGTAGATCCCTGGTTCGCGGACCAGAGATCAGACAATTCAAGACCAGACGGACACAGGTGTGGTGCCACTGTCAGTGGGGTTTTATCCCATTAGACATGGAACTGCTCAGTGGGGTCAAGTCCAAAGGGCTCAGGATTCATCCTGAAGACTAAAGACCAGCACTCTTATGTCTAGTCTGAAGACTAAAGATTATTGTTTTTAAGTCCTACGTATGCGTTTGTGGTATTCTCATGTTAAACTAACCTTGTTTCATGTACTTTCCTCATGGAGGTTGAGGTAAATAGGAGCTGTATAGCAAATGAAAAAAAAATTGGTTATTCTACTCTGGAACTAAAATTGTGGTATGTTATATTAGGAACCATCAATGAAAACAATAGGTTTCTTCAGTTTTCAAGTTGGTCTGGCTAGCTGTGTATGTATGTATGTATCATGTGTATTCCAACATCTACTCCTTATCATATCTATAAAAAACATTTTATTTTTTTTCTTTAGAATTCCTTGTCTAAAATATTTTTTTAGTGTGTGTGGGGGGGGGGTCAATTTGCAAAGTAAGTATCTGCCAGATTGATCCCTTAGTTTGTGTCCAGCAGCATTCATGTTTGGTCTTTGAAAATTCAAGCCTTTTTTTTTAGTAATTACAACCCAACAAAAAGCGAGAAAGCTAACTTTATCATTGATCACCCCTTTCCCAATTTTAAAAAATTTTTTTCTCCCATGCTGCCAAAAGAAGTTGGTCATGTGATGGTTTCTAAAATTTAGGGCACCTTTATCACGTATGCTACAGGCCCCACATTAGCTTAATCCAGCTTGATCAATAAATAATAGTGTTTGAGACTTTGATAATATCTTCTAAGAAAACAGTTTTGTCTGTAACACCTTCTGTCTTTGGGCTGAACTCATTAATAACACTGTAAAAACAATTTGTAAATTTTTCGCATAAATACGTATTTATGTTACACACAGTTATAGACAGTTTGACTGCGTCTGTAATCTCCTGTCCCCAAACCGGATAATTTAGAAAAAAAAAAAGATTAGTTACTCAAAAGAAACCATTACATGAACAACAACGACAACTGCGAGCCATGTTGAGGGTGATCAATCAATATGTTATCTTTTCCACCTTTTGTTGGGTGAAAAAAGTCTGAATTTTTGAAAAAAAAACAAGCAGAAAATAAAGATGAGTGTTGAACATGTCTGGTTAATCACTCAATAGAAACCCTTGCATGGCTGACCTCATTTGGTAGCATGCTGTATTGGGGATGATCATTAGATTTATTATTTTTCTTGCCTTTTGTTGGGCAGTGATCACTAAAAACATTCAAATTTTCAAAAAACAAACGTGTATGCTGCTGGTCAAAAACCAAGGTACCAATTTAGCGTAAACACTGCAAATTGAATTAAGCCTCCCCCCTCTAAAAACCTATTTAAGAGGGGGATTTTTTTTTCAATTTTTTGACAAAGAGGAGTAAAAGGTAAAATTTTCAGCCCTCTAGCTCCATTGGTATGACTTGTATGTGTTGTACCTACATTCATTGACAGCCAACCAAACTTGAAAACTGAAGAAACCTATTTTGATAAATTTTAGTTTTAAGAATATCAAAATCAAGCCTCTCTGAAGTTCTTGCATCCTCAAAGGAAATCAGAAACTTGTCTTAACCTAGTAGGGTACCTCCAGCGGCTTTCTATTCATCATGAGATTGTATACATAATAAATAAGTGTTCCCCAAGTCCTTTGATCTTTTCTGTCCTTCAATTTGCATCTGATCATCTTTAGTAAGTGGGTTTTTTGTGGTTGGATCGTAAATATTTTTATTCATAGCTAGAAAATACGGGGTTCCACTCCTGGTTTTGAATTCAGAGTCATCCTTCTCCTGGTTGCCATCTAAATCTAGGGAGCTCAATCTTGCCTGTGTTTTTACCAATAGCTGTGAAGAGAAGAGATGGATTCATGCTCTCTTTAAGATGATAGATTATAATCTGAACACTCTATCTGCTAAAGAAAAAGACAAAGAACTATCCCCTAAAAATTTACAACTCTGACTGAAGAGATCTTAGGTAAGTAGCTTCACATAACTTTTAATATGATTTTGTAAATGGATCACATCCTATTGTTTTACATGGTGTCTAAACGTAGGAAGCAATTATTTTTTTTCTGCCAGAATTTTAGCCAATCTTTTGTCTTATGAATTGGACAGATATTTATTACTAGGTAATTCTTACTTATACAAGTTCTGTGGATTATCCACTCACATTCAGCTTTTTTGTCAAATAAGTTTTTCATATAAGTACCAACTCCCCCTGAGGGTAGTTGGGACTTATATGAAAAACTAAATCATAAAGTTTCTGTTTTCAAGGTTGATTTTAGGATTAGTTCACCTTATTTGAGTTTTTACTTTATTCCCTTCAGTATTTCAGGGGTGATTCAAAGATTTTAAACTTGATTATGATAGAGTTGGAGAAATCATTCTCTTTAATTAAGTACGAGAAAGAAAATAAATTTGTTTCACTATTGTTTTTGGATTCTTTATATCAATTCTACCTGGCTAATACGGTTTTAAGGTTTCATTTATTTCCGCAAATTTTTTTTTTTCTTTTTTTAATTTACGATATTTATTTGTTCTAGCCTTAAACTAAATTTTCCGGGCAATGCCGAATATCCTTGCTAGTATGTAATATCTTTAAAAAATAAATGCTGTGCTGGGCAGATTAAAGTAACATTGAATTCATTAATGATATATGATAGATATGCAATATATCTCCAAGATTTAGATGTAGAATCCTGTGTTTCTAAGCCAATCTTATTTATAAACTTGAAAATAAAGTTGGCAACATTGCTCTTGCTAGATCTCCACACAAGAAAACAACTTGTGCATCTATAGTCTGACTTTCAGGCTTGTATAGTATAAGCGAAATTTCATGCAAGACTGTCATTTAAGAATGATAAGCAGATGTGCCTCTCTTTGAAACTGTGCCCAGAATTGAGTATTTTTTGGAAAAAGCTATCCATCTCATTAAAAACACAAGTTTAAATTGAATGAAATCACCAACAAATACTAAATGTCTCTTATCTGTCCTATGGTACGGTGAGGTACTGCTGGACGGAACCCCAGTTGTCTACTTTTAATTTTTTGGATCCAAAATGGAAGAAAAAATCCAAACTAATCCAACTGCTCCAGAAAATAACCTGAAACATAATCTCAAATTTTACTACATATATATTTACCATAAAAACTATGCAATATCTTAAACCCCTAAAAATAGGGGAAACGATATCTGAATTTCGCGAACGTTTACAGCCTATGTGGGGCCTACTGAAACCACTTTAGGCTTGGTTAAAAAAAAAAATGGTTCAACCAAAAACTGACAATTGTAAAATAATGTCATAGATAAATTTTGAACCAAACCTTTTATTGAATTTGCAGTGATAGATTATTCTTATTCTTCTGTCCGTACCGAAGGATATCTCGTATCAGTAAATTCTTCCAAGTTAATTCATCCTTGCAGTTTTGCTTGTCTGTCTCATATGCTGAAACTGAGTGTATGGCTTCATGGTTATGTTGTACAGAAACGATAATCATGTCTGTGAAAAATTCTTAAATTGTTTATAAGAAAATTTTCAAAATCTGTCATCCAAGAATTCATCTATCACTATTTTTCTTCCTCACTATCTCCCCCTTCTCTCCATCTCCCCCTTTCTTCTTCCCTCTTTCTCCCTCCCACTAATTTCCCTTTTCTTCCATTCTCTATCATCTCCTCCATCTGAGAATCCAACTAACTGAAAATATAGAAGCACTTATTAGATGGACACAGTTCATGAGTGACTTGAGAAGAAAGTCC
>CAUOPZ010000069.1:150000-162500 GCA_963457665.1 Thysanoteuthis rhombus | reverse complement strand
CATATATATATATATTCATATATATATATATATATTCATATATATATATATATATATATATATTCATATATATATTCATATATATATATTCATATATATATATATATATATTCATATATATATATATATTCATATATATATATATATATATATTCATATATATTCATATATATATATATATATATATATATATATATTCTATATATATATATATATATATATATATATATATATATATTCATATATATATATATATATATATTATATATATATATATATTCATATATATTCATATATATATATATATATATATATTCATATATATTCATATATATATATATTCATATATATTCATATATATATATATATATATATATTCATATATATTCATATATATATATATTCATATATATTCATATATATATATATATATATATATTCATATATATATATATATATATATTCATATATATATATTCATATATATATATATATATATATATTCATATATATATTCATATATATATATATATATATATTCATATATATATATATATATATTCATATATATTCATATATATATATATATATATATTCATATATATATTCATATATATATATATATATATTCATATATATTCATATATATATATATATATATATATTCATATATATATTCATATATATATATATATATATATTCATATATATATATATTCATATATATTCATATATATATATATATATATATATTCATATATATATTCATATATATATATATATATATATTCATATATATATATATTCATATATATTCATATATATATATATATATATATATATATATATATATATATATATATATATATATATATTCATATATATTCATATATATATATATATATATATATATATATATATTCATATATATTATATATATATATTCATATATATTATCTGGGAATCTGGTTTAGAATCAATGTATTTATTTATGTTGATAAAAATATGCCCCATAGAACCCCTATCAAACAACACAGAGATATTCTTTTCTGCTTTTTAACTGCAAATAAAATACTGATAAATTATGCAATTCAACAAACATCACTTGTATTTTATATTTTTAGCTCATGGTTTTTATTCAAATGTTCAAAAATTATTATAATCATGTTTATAGCTATATTTTGTTAGCGTTTTTTTCTCCGATATGAAGGTAAAAATCACAGCTATATCTTCAGCTCTGTACCCTTCTCTTCCCAAATTTCATACCTCACAACCTTTACATGTTTTCTTTTTTTCCTTATATATTTCGGAATTCGTTATTTATATCTGTTTTTCAATTTGAGCTTTTCCATAACATTATTTCCTCAAAGGTTTTATTCTGTATTTTGTAATTATGTCAATTTTATTTTTTATTATTCACTCTATTTTGTAAGTGACGCATAAGGTGATTAGGTGTTCTTATTTTTCTCTTCGTAGAAAATCAATGAAAAGCAACATGTTATAAATGAATATGAATCCGGGAAAGCGGTTCCAAATCAACAGATCTTAGGAAAGCTTGAAAGAGCTTTGGGTAAGTTTCTCCAATCACTGCAATCATAATCTTGGAAGCAAATTATCATCTTTTGATGGTAGGTAAATACACGTTATATGTGTATATATGTGTGTTTTTTATATATTGTGTGTGTTTGTGTATATAATATTTGAACTATAAGGAGTGAGACAGACTCAGGAGAGGAAGTTTGGTTTTGGAAGTTATTCCCATTTTCAGTCATGTTTGTGTGTACATTTAGAGGTTTTGATTTTGCTGTGGAAAAATTGTCACTATCAGGAGCTTTGCTTTGTGAGCAAAAAACGGTATCACATCTGCTAAAGTCATCCTGTTGTTTGAGACTAACTTCTAACTGTGATGAAGTCTATTTTGTTAGCAGAGGTAGTACGTCTTTGAGAAGACATGGGGTATCAGGATTGGAGGGAAATGCTTCGGTGTTAGATTGTGTGGGTAGGTTAGGGATAATATGAATAGAGGGGTGATGAGGTTAGGGAACTTCATAGGTATTAATCTTACAGGTCATGAAAAAGATGTTGGCTCTGAATTGCACAATTGGGATGCTTTACTAAGGTGATAGTTTTGATTTTAAGTGACTTTGAAGTTCTGAATATTTGGTGTATCTGAAAGGTGGGAGATGTGGATGTCAGGTTAGTATAAGTGGGAGGATTGAAATTTGTAGTTTTGTGTGATTAAACTTGTTAAGTTTGGTGTAAAGTCCATTAGTGGAGGAGAATTTGAGTTTGTTGATCCATGTATACTTGTGTCTTTCTAGAATTTTAGTAATGTCGGGAAGTATGTTTGTTTTTTGTTTTTTTTTCTGTTTTTTTTTATGATAGTTAACCTAGCGTATGTGGCAAAATTTACACCGAATGTGCGAGAGTCTAGTTGAACTAAAGGTGGACTATGCTTATTTAGTGAAATAACTCAGTGTCTATGTATATTTGTGTTTTATAGATATGTATATATGTGTGTGTGTGTGTGTGTGTGAGACCATGTGTGTGTGTGTGTGTGTGTGTGTGTGGGAACGTGTATATATATATATGTGTGTGTAGGGGAACGTATATATATATGTGTGTGTGGGGGAACGTGTATATATATATGTGTGTGTGTGGGAACGTGTATATATATATGTGTGTATGGGAACGTGTATATGGGTGTGTGTAGGAACGTGTATATATGTGTGTGTGAACGTGTATATATATGTGTGTGTAAGAACATGTGTGTATATATATGTGTGTGTGAAAACGAGTATATATATGTGGTTGTGTGTGTGAATATGTGTGTGTGTGTGAATATATGTGTATATGTGCGTGTGTGTGTAAATGCATATATGTATGTGTGTAAATGTATATGTGTCTATGTGTAAATGTATATGTGTCTATGTGTGTGTAAATGTATATGTGTCTATGTGTGTGTAAATGTATATGTGTCTATGTGTGTGTAAATGTATATGTGTCTATGTGTGTGTAAATGTATATGTGTCTATGTGTGTGTAAATGTATATGTGTCTATGTGTGTGTAAATGTATATGTGTCTATGTGTGTGTAAATGTATATGTGTAAATGTATATGTGTCTATGTGTGTGTAAATGTATATATGTATGTGTGTAAATGTATATATATATGTGTGTGTGTAAATGTATATATGTATGTGTAAATGTATATATATATATGTTTGTGTGTAAATGTGTATATATATATATGTGTGTGTGTGTAAATGTATATATATGTGTGTGTGTGTAAATGTATATATATGTGTGTGTGTGTAAATGTATGTATATATATGTGTGTGTGTGTAAATGTATGTATATATATGTGTGTGTGTGTAAATGTATATATATATATGTGTGTGTGTGTAAATGTATATATATATATGTGTGTGTGTGTAAATGTATAAATATATATGTGTGTGTGTGTAAATGTATAAATATATATATGTGTGTGTGTAAATGTATAAATATATATATGTGTGTGTGTAAATGTATAAATATATATATGTGTGTGTGTAAATGTATAAATATATATATGTGTGTGTGTAAATGTATAAATATATGTGTGTGTGTAAATGTATAAATATATATACGTGTTTGTGTAAATGTATATATACGTGTGTGTGTAAATGTATATATATGTGTGTGTGTAAATGTATATGTACGTGTTTGTGTAAATGTGTGTGTATATATATGTGTGTGTGTGTGTGTAAATGTATGTATATATGTATTTGTGTGTAAATGGATGTATATATGTATGTGTGTATAAATATATGTATATACGTGTGTATAAATATATGTATATATATATGTGTAAATATATGTATATATGTATGTGTAAATATATGAGTATATATATGGTTGTATAAATATGTATGTGTGTGTAAATATATGTATCCGTGTGTGTCAATATATGTATATATATGTGTGTGGAAATATATATATATGTGTTTGTGTGTCTAAATATATGTATATGTGTGTGTGTGTGGAAATATATGTATATATGTGTGTGTGTATATATATGTATATATGTGTGTGTGTGTGTAAATATATCGATATATGTGTGTATATATATATGTATATATCTGTGTATATATGTGTGTGTGTAAATATATGTATATATATGTGTAAATATATGTATATATATGTGTAAATATATGTATATATATGTGTAAATATATGTATATATATGTGTAAATATATGTATATATATGTGTATATATGTGTAAATATATGTGTATATATGTGTAAATATATGTATATATATGTGTAAATATGTGTAAATATATGTATATATGTGTAAATATGTATACACGTGTGTGTAAATATATGTATGAATGTGTGTGTAAATAGATGTGTGTGTGTGTGTGTGTGAATAGCTGTATGAATGTGTGTGTGTGTGAATAGCTGTATGAATGTGTGTGTGTGTAAATAGATGTATGAATGTGTGTGTGTGTAAATAGATGTATGAATGTGTGTGTGTGTGTAAATAGATGTATGAATGTGTGTGTGTGTGTATGAATAGATGTATGAATGTGTGTGTGTGTGTGAATAGATGGATGAATGCGTGCGTGTGTGAATAGATGGATGAATGTGTGCGTGTGTGAATAGATGTATGAATGTGTGTGTGAATAGATGTATAAATGTGTGTCCGTGTGAATAAAAAAAAAAATGTGTATACATAGTGGTTCGTGTAAAAAGATGTGTTTACATATGTGTGTGTGAAAACATGAAATATACTCGTGTTTGTGAATATATGTATATGTATGTGTGTAGATATGTATGTGTATGTTTGAATATCTGGATGTGTAAATATATATGCATGAATATATGGATGTGTAAATATATGTATGTGTACATATGAATGTATATATGTATGTGTAAATATATATATGTGTAAATGTATACGTATAAATGATATGTATGTATCTGTGATATATATGTATGTATGTGTAAATATACATGTATGTATGTGAAAATATATATGTATGTATGTATAATATATATATGTATGTGTAAATATGTATATATATGTATGTGTAAATATGTATATATATGTATGTGTAAATATGTATATATATGTATGTGTAAATATGTATATATATGTATGTGTAAATATGTATATATATGTATGTGTAAATATGTATATATATGTACGTGTAAATATGTATATATATATATATGTGTAAATATGTATATATATATATATATGTGTAAATATGTATATATATATATATGTGTAAATATGTATATATATATATATATGTGTAAATATGTATATATATATGTGTAAATATGTATATATATATATATATATGTGTAAATATGTATATATATATATATGTGTAAATATGTATATATATATGTGTAAATATGTATATATATATATGTGTAAATATGTATATATATATATGTGTAAATATGTATATATATATGTGTAAATATGTATATATATATGTGTAAATATGTATATATATATGTGTAAATATGTATATATATATGTGTAAATATGTATATATATGTGTGTAAATATGTATATATATATGTGTAAATATGTGTATGTATGTGTGTAAATATGTATATATGCATGTGTAAATATGTATATATATGCATGTGTAAATATGTATATATATGCATGTGTAAATATGTATATATATGCATGTGTAAATATATATATAAATGTATGTGTCAATATATATATATGTGTAAGTAAATATATATATGTGTGTAAGTAAATATATATATGTGTAAATATATATATATATATGTGTATGTAAATATATATATATAAATAGATATATATATGTATGTGTAAATATATATGTATGTGTAAATATATATATGTGTATGTATAAATATATATATATATGTATGTGTGAATATATATATGTATGTGTGAATATATATGTATGTGTAAAAATGTATGTGTTAATATGGGTATATGTAAATATATGTATATGTAAATGTGTAAATATACGTATATATGTATGTGTAAATATACGTATGTAGGTATGTGTTAATATACGTATGTAGGTATGTGTAAATATACGTATGGATGTATGTGTAAATATACGTATGGATGTGTGTGTAAATATACGTGTGGATGTGTGTGTAAATATATGTATGTATGGATGAGTGTGTAAATATACATATGGATGAGTGTGTAAATATACGTATGGATGTGTGTGTAAATATACGTATGGATGTGTGTGTAAATACACGTATGTATGTGTGTGTAAATATACGTATGGATGTGTGTGTAAATATACGTATGGATGTGTGTGTAAATATACGTAAGTATACATGTGTAAATATGCGTACGTGTCTTTCAAGCTCATGTTGAATGTTTTTCTGAATTGAAGTCACATTATTCTCATTGGTTAAAAAAATTTTTCTTTTTGTTTCAGGTGTGAAGCTGAGAGGCAAAGAGAAAGGTCAACCTCTTGCAAAGAAGTAGTTTTCATTATTTTTGAGATAATTTGGAATGGATAACATTTTTATTTCAATATTTTCTGTATTTTATGTTGAAATTTTTTTGCTGAATTAAAAGAATTTTTAAAATTTTTCACATGTGTTTTTGTGACTTACTCCTTTTTCCAACTAATATTTTTCCCCAATATCCATAACTGGCTGAAAACAGCATATGTCCATTGAAACTTGTTTTTTCAAGGTGTTTGAGTTAGTTCCAAGGCTCTAGTATTATTGTTTAGTCATGTTTAATCATTCTTAAAAACGAATGGAAACGGGCTTAAATGTAGCTCTTTATCTCCTAAAATGTTGGTTTCACAGGGTCTTACCAAGTTTTAGTTCAATATTCAATGGATTTCAGTACTTAAATAATGGTGTATATTCTGTGGCCCTTAGTCAGAACAGACCTAAAAACAATTTGTAGCTCTTAAAGCATTTTTTCTTAAATGTTCAGAATTTTTTTTTTTGCTCTGTTGTTTCTGCATAAAGGACATCACCAAGTCAGAAAAACATGTTAGGACTGGTAGGACGTTAACCTCAGAGAGATGATGGGAAAGGATTTTGATGGTTATTCTCTTTTTTAATGTCTGTGATGCCCTCAAGACTGACGGAAACTTCTATTATTTGAACACTGCCAGCCGTATTGTAAGGAAAATTCTAAATTGTTACAGCAAATTCTTATTGCTATTTCAAGTATGCACATTTGGATATAAGAGTTATGTCCCTTTTATTCAATAGCAAATTGAGAAGATTGTTTTGATGTCAGCCGTGCTGGTTTTTTTAACTGTCTGTTGTTACAGAACCAGCACGATCAGAGTTTGTAAGTAAATTTCTTTGGGTTGAGGTTGATAATTTTCTCCCGCATTGCTTAACAGATAACATAGTTTGGTAAGCTCATTTCCATCATTTATACAGTGTTATTACCAGGGAAATACAATGGTTGGCATCAAGAAATGGTCTTAAGGGAATAGATGTTCAACATTGATAAAAGTGAAGTATATCCAGGTGTATTTTGTTCCTCAATTAGCAGTGAAGAAAAAAAAGAAAACCAGGTATTTATGATTAATTAGAATTTCCTTACATTTATGTTTCTTTCTTAGGACCGACTGAAGTTTAAAACTGAGAAATAAATGTGAAACCAGAGCAATTCACACAGGAGCAGAAATTACAAACCTAGATTTGGGATGTAAATATTCTGAAATTTTTGTTGTTGGGTGTAAAAAATCAACTTCAACAGTGCAATATCATTTTGTGCAGGAATTGAAGGATATTAATGATAAACATCATTCAGTTTTACAATAAAAAGGAAATTTCAAGTTATTAAATGGGTGAGTGATGAGTGCCCGACACTTGAGTACAAAAATATTTTCACAACTCATGGATTTTTAAAACCTTCAAACAAAGACGATTAGTCATTAATTTGTATTCTATCGAAAACCCTTTTTTGGCTCTGATTTGTAAATACACTCAACCACGCAAAGTTATCTTATTTGCTTTTTCAAATTTTTCCAATAAAGCCTTCATTTTCATTGTGTCATTTTCCTTATTAATTCTTCGATTCTATCGTGTCACATCATTCCCCTGCTATTTTGTCATTTGTAAGTAAATGACACTGATAATCCACCTATCTCTGACGAGAAACATGCAATATCTTCCTACTTGACAAGCGGTAGGCTTTTTAAAGTCTGTCCGTTTTCCTTCATTATTCGATTTTTCCATGACTCTCCTGCTAGGCATGCTGCAACAATTTAACATTTCTCCACTTCTTTGGTTATGATTCTCCTACTCAACATGCAGTAGGGATTAAAAAAGAGTCTTTTCATTTTTTTTTTTCTCGTGACACAGGAGGTTCACAGTACCTCTTACAATTTGATACATCATTATCACCATCAGTTCTCTCAATTCTCAAACGAGGAGATCCTCTCCTCTTCATGCACTGGATTCAGTTCACCTTCCTTCCTTGGTCTGGGTTCTGGCACGGATACCTTCAACCTGCTTTGGCGAAGAACACTTACTGGTATC
Organism: Thysanoteuthis rhombus; assembly: GCA_963457665.1. NCBI lineage: Eukaryota > Metazoa > Mollusca > Cephalopoda > Oegopsida > Thysanoteuthidae > Thysanoteuthis > Thysanoteuthis major. Next base: position 153,972 of record CAUOPZ010000069.1, on the reverse strand, counting down.
CCTTTTTCGTCATAAGCACACTCACCAATACATTACTAGTTTTTCTTTTTATATATCTCCTCCGTACCCATAGTACTGAAGCTATCATCACAAGAAACATGATGATGCCTAATAATGTCGACTAACTTATTATGGTCATGTTTTTATTATTCCAAGTCTCACCGCCTTTCCCGCAGTCTCTCAATTCCGGCCCTAATCCTTCCAAACCAATCGACTTCACAAGTCTTCTTCAAAGTTTCCTCTGGTAACTTCTTTACTAATGATGGTATTGATATTGGAATATGGTGGATATATGGAATTGATATGGAACGCCCACAAGGATCCTTCCAAGGTTTTAAAGAAATCGATCTGAAGTGAAACATTTACACGTAGGGAATTTTTTGAGGAAAGGGATCTGAAGTTGAATACTCACAAGATAGGAAACTTGTTAGGAAATGGATCTGAAGGGAGAGATCGAAGGAAATTCATCTGAAGAGGAACACTCCCAAAAAGGGAAGATTTCAAGGAAATGGATCAGAAATGGAACATTCCAAAGGAGGGAAGGAAATTGATCTGACGTGGAACACCCACAATGAGGGAGAAATAAAAGGGAATGAATCTGATGTGAAACACTCACAAGGATGTATGGTCCCAAGGAAATGGATCTGAAGTAGAACACCCAGACGGAGAGAAGGTCCGAAAGAAAGGATCTGACGTGAAACCTACCCAATGAAAGAAGGTTCTAAGCAAATATATCTGAAGAGGAACACTCACAATGAGTTACGTTCTAACGAAATGGATCTGAAGGGGGACGCTTACAAGGAGGGAAGGTTCCAAGGAATGAGATATGACGTGGAACATTCACAAGGATCGAGAGACATAAGGAAATGTATCTGAGGTGGAACACTCAGAGGGATGGAAGATTCCATGGAAATGACTCTGGTCGAACATTCACAAGGTGGGGAAGATCTCAGGAATAGGATCAAACAAACATAGCTCTCATAAAGTTCAAGATGTCAAAAAAAGGACCAAATTATTGGAAGAAACTTTGAATTTCAAAGCTTGAAAGTTTCATATGAAAGAGCGAGAGCTGGTTAGATTTTGATGACAGTCAACTGAAAAAAATATTAAGATATGGTGAAATAATGGATACATGTATATAGAAAGATATATATATATATATATATATATATATATATATATATATACAAATATGTATATATATACAAATATGTATAAGTATAATAAAATATATAAATATAAATGAAGATTTATGATATAATTAAAGATATATTTATGATGTATGTATAAATAAGGATATCTACACATATATATATATATATATATATATATATATATCTACGTATAAATACATAGATAAAGATGTATTTATATAATTATATATATATATACATGTAAGTATATGTGATATATATACATAATGTATATATGAATAAAAATATCTGATTTGCTCCACAAACACGTTCATGTGTCTGCTTGGGCAGATGATTCGATTTATGTTGATCCCTATGTAGGATGTTATTAAAGTTGTGTCTACTCTTCTTGGTGGAGAACTGTCTTCTTTTTTCTGTTCCTTGTTTAGTTGTTGTTCACTCTTTGTATTATTTTCCATCGGGGAAGAGGATTCATGCCTTGGTGTTATAAATTACTTGGGGTGTTATGGACACTTTCTTTATCCATGTGTTGTTAATCCATCAGATCTTTGTGGTATGTTTCCTCTCAGGAAGTATTCTTTTCATACTTGTATCTGCCCCCCCAGTGTTAGGGTTCACTTTTACATGACCTTTGTTGTTTATGCTTAATTCTGTTTATATTGCAAGTACTTCAATATATCTAGGATAGTTATGAGTAGGTGATGAGTTAATTATTGAAGTGGCTGTGGGTACAAGAATAATGATGTCAATTGTAATGCAGCTACTTGTATCATTGATAATAATGAAAAGAATAAGATAGGTATAGTGGTTGATTTTCATGTACTTGGACGGGAGTAAATTTTGAATGGTGCCAGAATTTATGGTTACTTCATTTTCTCTAATCAGTAATTCCTTTTTTTTTTTAAAGAGATAGCACGGATTTTAAATGCTCTGGCATATGTATATGTTTTTCTTCCATTTTACTTTGGATATTGCTGTCTGTTAGTTTCCAGTAATAAATAAAGATGCATTGTGTTTTTGTATTTGTCACATGGAAATCGATACAGAGGATTCATAGGTAGTCATAATGGTAAGTCTGGACTGTATTGTGTCTGAAAAAAATCTATGGTTGTACGGTTCGATATTCTATTGGAAAGAGAAGCAACACTTATGGATATTTTATTGATTGTGCTGGACAGAGGGGATGGACATTCTTAAGACTCGGTTGCCATAGACATTGGGGAGCTGGATAGCGTAGAGTTAGACTGTTTGGGTACTTGGTAAGTTGGGAATGAGGCTATCTCTAGTGTTAATCAATAAGTAGAGAAATGGGGTCTTTGTTAAACAGGATTGAATATCCTTTGGAAAATGAATGTTCTGTGCCCTTAATGGTCATTGTGAATGTTCTGAAAGGTCTGATGGCTTTGAGTTGTACAAATAGAATATCATATATAGGTTTTTATAAGTGTGACTGCGAAGTTCCCAATGTCGGATATACATAAAGGGGGATAGGCTGTGGAAGTGAGGTTGTGGTGGGAAATGAGAGGATATGGATATTGATGGGTGTTTGGGCCTGGGTAGAACTATAGTCTAAAGAATGGTGTGTATATAGAGTAATTAGGAGCGAGAGGATTATGGTTTTAGAGATCGGTGTGGTTAGAATTGTTAAGTTTAGTGTCGAGTCCGTATATATATATATATATATATATATATATATATATACATATAAATGATGATATATATATGAATGCAAATTGATATATATATATATATATAAATGATGATATATATATGAATGCAAATTGATATATATATATATATATATATAAATGACGATATATATGAATGCAAATTGATATATATATATATATATATATATATGAATAAAAAAATATACATATAATTATATACCTTTATATATCTATATGTTGATGAAAATGACGATTGGATGACGAAGAGAAAAACTCAAGAGAAAGTAGGAGGTACATCTAAACATTTTTATTATTCTGTTTTTACTGTTTATATGTTTGAGACTATGGAAAGAAATGGGGATATTTTTGAGTTGTTTGGTTGTTTAGTGGGAGCGGGGGAGTTGCCTGTATCTATGAAGATGAAAGTAAAATTTGTTTTGAAAAGAGAAGTATCTGTAAGAAGCTGGGTCAGAGGGTGTTCGTCTTGTCTTAGTTTATAAGGGTGATGAGAGGAGAGGAAATAAGTTAAAATGATCAGTTCTCAGGAAAATGTTTTTAAAAAAACTTTTTATCTTTTTATAGAATGGAGAGCTGTTGTCTCGCATTTAATGGATAGGTGTTGGTATTTGTGAGGAAGGGTGGAAGTAGGGCATTGCTTTTCATTTAATCTTTTTGGTTGATGGTGGGTGAGACTTCTTTTTTTCTAAAAAGTGTGATATATGTGTGCTGTGCCATTTCTCAAATATACGTCGGGCAGTTACCAATTCTTTGTACATCAGTGTTGTAATGTATTGTGTCTTTGTGATTCTGTTTTGCAATCAATGCATTTAGAGGGTTCGCAATCAGAAAGTGACCATACTTTTATGTTATTGTGTTACGTTGGGATCCAAGGGTCGCTTTGATGCATCTGCATGTCGAAGAGTCATGAATATTCTTGACGGAATTTGTGGATATGGTTGTTTGTGTTTTTATGTTTCACCAAGGCGTTACTCTTTTCATCCGATTCAAAGGCTCTTTTACATTCATATGTTTTATCTCGATGTCTCTCCGATGTAGATTTTGTCGCAGTCCTTGCATCGAATTGCATAAACGTCTCCAGATTTGTATGGTGGTTTCTTTACTGAATATTTGTTGATTGTTGAAGCGAT
>CAUOPZ010000069.1:40000-135000 GCA_963457665.1 Thysanoteuthis rhombus | reverse complement strand
CGCATCCATCTATATGTATATATATATATATATATATATCGCATCCATCTATATGTATATATATATATATATATATATCGCATCCATCTATATGTATATATATATATATATATATATATATATATATCACATCCATCTATATGTATATATATATATATATATATATATCACATCCATCTATATGTATATATATATATATATATATATATCACATCCATCTATATGTATATATATATATATATATATATATATATATATATCACATCCATCTATATGTATATATATATATATATATATATATCACATCCATCTATATGTATATATATATATATATATATATATATATATATCACATCCATCTATATGTATATATATATATATATATATATATCACATCCATCTATATGTATATATTATATATATATATATATATATATATATCACATCCATCTATATGTATATATATATATATATATATATATATATCACATCCATCTATATGTATATATATATATACATATATATCACATCCATCTATACGTGTATGTATATATATATCATATACACGTCCATCATATACGTCTACACCTATACACGTCCATCATACACGTCTACACCTATACACGTCCATCATACACGTCTACACCTATACACGTCCATCATACACGTCTACACCTATACACGTCCATCATACACGTCTACACCTATACACGTCCACACCTATACACGTCCATCATACACGTCTACACCTATACACGTCCATCATATACGTGTACACCTTTACACGTCCATCATATACGTGTACACTTTTACAAGTCCATCATATACGTGTATACCTATACACGTCCATCATATATGTGTAGACCTATACACGTCCATCATATACGTATACATTCATATTATATATGTATTTATTTATATATAAGTCATGTATGTATACATCTATACATACATCATATTATACACGTTCATATCTATATATATCATATTATATATCTTATATTATACATCATATGTAGATCATATATGGTATATTTATAATTCTTAACTGACTATCTTTTAGGTTACTAAGAAAACATTCACATAACTGAAAAGAAGAAAATTCAATGTCACACATTTTCACAAATAACCTTTTAGATATTTGCCAAATACATACTGTTGCTAGTTCTTTCTGCGTCATATTGCATTGTTGTCGACTTTGTTGAATTAATCGGGAAACATCAAGGCCAACTTTGCTTATGTGCAGCTCTTCCGTTTCCAGATCCAATTTGCTTGCATTTACATTAGCCGCATGTTGTTTATTCTGACCTGCACTGTCTGTATGAAGAAAAAAGTAGAATTGGCATTCAACTAAAATATATCAGAGAAATCTGACAGGGAAAGATCCCAGCAGACTGGTTCATAAACAAGAAAATATGATACATTTTAAATAAAGCAGGATCAATAATAAAATATCACTAAAAATCATAACGCATTAAAATCTCAAAGGCATAAATTATACTGGCACTCGCCAATAAATGACTGAACACCCTTGTAGCCATTGATTTTTGCATAAAATGCGATAACAGTGTGTGGGTGATAGTAATGGTAATGACAGGAGGAGTATCAATCAAAAGTTTGTCATGTTTTGTGCCTTCTTTCAAAACATTCATGCAACCGATACACCTAGCAATGTTTTGTTATTTTAATTGATATCAAGTGTCAACATCAAATATAGTGGATGAGTCAAACATTACTTTGGTATCAAATTAGGGGCAAATTTTCTTTTATTTTTTGGAAGCCCTATTACAGTAGCGCTGATAAAAGCAATATTATTAGTGCAGCAGCTTTTCACTTTTTTGACATTATTTCAAAGATGGCTGTCATGATATCTTATATTGTCTATTGGAAAGTGGAAGTCATCATTTTTTTTTGGTAGAATCTTGGCAACCAAGTTGAAAGATATCTGAAAACCATAAAGATTACGAAAAAATTTATTGTCAGTTTTCTATAGACTTTAGGAGTAGCAATTTTGAAATTCTAAATGAACAATTGTGAACATATATTTCTTCTAATTATGACCCTCAATTATTTACATGTATAAGAACCAAAAAATCATTTAACTCTTCAGATTTTGATAGATTTATATTGAAATGATAATGAAATCATTGTTATTTATACACAACCTTATTTTATGCTTTCAATGATTATAATCATCATTATTACCTTAAAATTTAATTACTTCTTACCCAGCAGATCACCTTTCCACAAAATTTGATTGAAATTCATGAGAGCCTTTGGAGATATTGTGTGGACCAGGGCTAAAAATTAACGACATCCCGCCCTTGACAGTAGAACATTCATTAGGGACTAAAAAGAGATTATTCATGGGAATGTTTCCTGGATGGAAGTTTTTCTTTTTGAACTGTCACTTTAGCCTGATATACTTCTTTTCAACTTTGTTGACAGATGAATTAGAAACTGAGCTGAGGCAGACGGGTATACAGTTGCATTTATCTCTAGTCTTTGGCAGTCCATTGCAGTCAATGACAACGTCCTCCCCACTCAACCTAATATTAGCTTCTTATTATGAAAATGATTGTTACATACATATCATAAGTATCTTTTTGCCTTCCCCTCTCAGAAACGACAATGTAAAAGCAGTGGTAGAAGGATGGCTACAAGGCATGAAGACCTCAGTTCAAAGCAGGGTTGCTATTTTGACCATTTTATTGCCAAATTCAGCCATGAACTTTTTGATTTGGTAATATTAATTATTTTTTCTAATTCAAAATAATGGAACAACCATGTTTAAAACTGATTATGAGAAACAGAAATTAGCTGTGTAATTTATTAGTTTTACCTTACAAATTGATATGTGTTTGGTCGCATCTGTTTGTCTGTCCACACAATATCTCTGAAAGTACTGAATGGATTCGATGAAATTTTGTGGAATGGGTTAAAAATGAGAGGGTAAAATGTTCGGCCGGATCAAGAATTTTTTCCTGGATTAGATAGTTATATTCCCCTTTTTTTTTAGATTACATTTATATATACATTCATGACAACCCACACGATATCTCCAAAAGCTCTCAATGGATTTTATTATGGAATCCCGAGGATGGGGAAAACTGATTCTATTTTTGAGCGGATCCATGCACTTTTATCTTCCCTACTTCTTAGTTTTATACCCAAACCACATAATATTGCCAAAATTTCTTGTTTGTCCATACAATATCTCCAAAAGTACTAAATGAATTTCTAGGATATTTTGGGGATGGGTGCACAATGAGCTATGAAAGAGTTAATCAAATTTTCGAGCAGATCCTTGCAGAATTACCTCCTCTACGTCGCAGTTATATATCAAAACTACATCATATTATAAATTTTTTTCCTGTCAACAAGATATCTTCAAAAGTTTGCTATAAAATTTTGATAAAAAAAATGAATTTCTGGATCCGTCTAAAATTTAATCATATCTTTCTTATCACATGCTTCATCCTTCCACGAAATTTCATCAATTTTTATATTGTGATATTGTGTGGATAGATGCGATTAAAAACAGAAAAGTATTAAAGTAAGTATGGAAGGGTAAGCAATATCATAAGAAAGGGGTGATTAAATTTTAGAATGGATCCTAGAATTTGTTTTTGATTGAGAGATGTTTTTGGAGGAATTTTTTGTAAAATTTTGTATTCACTCCTGTCTGCACACATTATCTCCTAAAGTTCTCAATGAATTTCAGTTTTGCAGGGTGGTGGACAATGGTTCAGAAAGAAGTCTTTATATCTTCGAGCAAATCCATGCACAATCACCTTCCCTATATTATAGTTATATGTCCACATCACATAATATTACCAAAATCTTCTGAATACCTGCACAATATCATATCTCCAAAAAGCTCGGAACAAATTTCAAAGAAATTTCACTGAAAGGTGGACAACAGTCTACAGAGGAAGTGATTAAACTTTGAGGTAGATCTAAACACAATTACCAACCCTACATCGCATTTAATTTTTTCTGTAATTATAATCCCAGAGGATAGTATGGTCACAAAAAATGGTATTTTTCCATGAAATCTTTGAGATCCATCATGCTATCAGGCATTTTCAGAAAGCCCACATATAGGGGTTTCAGAAAAGCTATCGGTGGATAGCTAATGTCTCAATTTTGGAACCAATTTCCCAAAATTTGATAACAGGCTCATCCACTCAAAGTGAATCTTCTTTTATCATCTATGTCAATAATTCTCTCTTTATGTAAGATGTCAAAAAACATTTGGAAATCTCTTGACTTTACTTCAATGTGTCTTTACTAGCTACTTGTGTAGGTTACAGTATAGTATAGCCAAATAAAATGAATAATATAACTTGTGACTAATAGTGGCAGATACAAGATTCACATAAGAATTCTTTTACAAGTTCAAGGTTGTGGTGAATGCTATTGTTTTATCATTACACGATGGACACCTATACCTAATTTTATACAGGTAAAAAAAAAACAAGAAAAAAACAAAAACAAAACACTAACATTTCTGTTAGGAAAGGTAATAGATAAGTAAGCCATTAATATCACAATGATATTACATCATGTAACATAACTAATAATTTATGATAAAGTTGCTTCTATTTACACACACCCAAAACTATCAAAGAAAAATGATGGAAATAGCCAAGTTATGTAATAAATGAGTCCATTTCAAGTTTTCTCATTTAAAAATTACTTACATCTTTTTGTTGTCTCTATAGCAGCACCTGTCCTTTGTGCTGTTGTAACAGCCTGAAAAAACAAAAATTGCTATTCTGAAAACTCGGTAGCAGAAAAAATTGTCAATACATTCAATGGAAACATTAAAAATTACACAATAAGAAATAGAATATCAATATTCTAGAAAAAGTTAGTGTACAAGAGAGGCAAATACAGTAGTCCCTCAAAATCGTGAAATTGAAATTTGTGAACAATTATTCACATATTTTTCATTAATGAAAGTAAGCTACTTGTTCAGTCTTTTGAGAAAATGATTCAAAATATTTTGTTTGCTTTTTCTTGTTTTTGCCAAAAAGAAAGAAGGTTGGATATTTCAAATTCAAATTTTCATTAATAATAACATAAAATTAGGCTCATTTGTTCATTCGTTTGTCTATCACCAAAAACATGAGCTCATGTAGATCGTATGTCAAGGGACGGTTGTATCATCAAGTGACTTGAGGTCTGCAGTTCTACTAAAGGGCTTCAAAACCAGGATGTGCACCAGGGTCTGCTTAACATATCCATGCATCAGCACCAACTTTTTAAAAAAAGTAAGACTTTGTAATGGCACAGCCTGATCTAATGCTGTTCAAATTGACACATACCAGGAGAAGATTGGACCTGTTCAGAGATGTAATTGTGCAGATGGCATGACACCTCTGACCACAACTGTTTCACTGGTCTATCATTCAATCAGGACCAGGATCTGGAGGGAGGTTCTCTACAGAGGAGAGAAAGTGGCTTTCTTTCCAGCCTTTGTGTGGAGTTGTCTGATCATCTGCGGTTGATACAGGGGTACAAGTCTGTTTGGCCCTCAAAGACTTCCCGGCTTGTCGTGATTGCTCTGAGACCAGATAGGTGCAGCATACTCAATTGTAACCAAGAATAGTGCAAGAGTGGACATCTGGAGGGTGGTCAAGTTTGTTCTTGAGTCAGTTCCAGTGAGCCTCTACAGCAGGTTTACCAGAGATCAGGTCATCTCAGTAATCCTCTTGAGATGTTCAACAAAGGGAGTCATCGGTCCAGGGTACACAAGGTGATCTTAATGCTTTGGGGGCATGCCGTTTAGCTTGGAGAGATACTTTCAAAAGATAGCAGAAAGTAACTGAGCACACAGTCATCTGCATATAGATATTTTTCTGACAGTTGACGGCATGTCCAACTTGTAGATGTTGAAGAGTGTCGAGGCTAGGACGGAAACTTGGGGTTATCAAGTGCAAGCACCATTTAAAGTTTCCAGGGCAAAATATTGATCTTGCACCAGGAGCATCATGAATTTAACAAGACGAAGATTGGGAATGGTCTGTAGCAGCTTGTAGAGAAGGCCTTAGTGCCGAATGGTACCTTAGGCTGCAGTGAGGTCTACAAGCTCAAGCCCAAAAGTTTCTTTCTGTTCAAATACCTCCTTCCAGGTCATTTCAAGGCAGGTCACTTGGTCAGTTGTGGATTTTTTTTTATAGATTCCAACTTGCTGGAATGGTAGGCATCCTTTGTCAGCAGGAGTTATGCAGGTAAAGATGATATGCTCCATCAGTTTATAGGTAGTGCAGTGATGATAGCTTTTTGGATTTTAGTATTGCAATAAACTTTCCTTTTTTCCTGACTGAAGGGAGGGCAGATTTTTCAGATAGTCTGAGAGAAACACCCTGAAGCACTCTGGTGTCTTCATGCCCAGGTTTTTAGGAACTCAGGATGGATGTGGTCTGGGACAAGCATTTTCTAAGCTTAAAGGTTTGTATGATGCTACTGAGTTTAGGCAGAGGTATTTCGTCAGTGAGGTGGCTTGACTTAGGGAAAGTAGATACTAAATCATTGTTGATTGTATCTAAAAGGCAAATTTCTGCTTCATTCTTGGTATCCAACTTGCCATTGTTCACAAGTACAGAGGCGATGAAGTTGGGGTGATACAGGATATGTTTTCTTTGTACAGCTCTTCGTACTAAAGCAGTTGATGGTTTGCCATGCCTTACGACTGGAGTGGGTGAAATCAATACCAGGTTTTGTTTCATTGATTCCTTCTTCCAGCCAAGAAAGGCCATGAGCTCATCGCTACAGGATGGTCTCTCTACCAGACTGGTTTCTTTATCGGAAATGAAGGCTCTTTCGTACTCAGCATCCCAGCAGGGCATGCATTTAGTGTGCCGTTCTTATGAGATAAAGCACATCGCTGCTTTGAACAACATCTTCGCAAATGTATTGTGAGCTACAGTTTTGCTCTGGGCAAAGGATGTCAGTGATAAACTGGAATTTCCTCCAGGTGGCCTTGCATAAGTTCCATTACTTTTGATTCAAGGTTGCAATTTTTGGGCAGGTGGTGCTGCACTTGATGACTGGGCAGTGGCCTGAACGTGGAAATTTTGACAGCACTGTCTATTGCTATTCACTGGATTTATTTAGGGAAACAAAGGAGAGATCCAGGTGAGTCCAACTCTTATGGTAAGGGGAGTAATGGAGATTGTTGTTCTCAACTTCCTCTCCATCAGCACTGGTGATGGAGTAACCCCATTCTGAGTAGCAGCTGTTTATGCAAAAAGCGTTGTTGCTTGCTGAGGGTAGGCAAGTTGTTGTCACTGCTACAGGGGGTAGCTTGTATATGTTAGTAACTCAAAAGCCATTCATTTTGATTTGACCCACTGAATTGGGTTTCTACAGGGTTATGCAGAAATCTTTATCCAATCCATTACAACAGTAAGTGGCATGGGATGAGACTGAGAAAGTCGAAGCCATTGATGGTCTCCTTTTGAGTGTTTCCTATAAGATGAGGATGTTAACACCATGCTCCTAGGCAAGGCACTGGATGATTTAGCATTCAGGTTCAGATTTTGTGTTATAGTATGCCGGTTAGGTCTTGAGCCACAAGGTTGTTACACTTTCAATTTGATGATTTCCTTTTTGTGGTGATTTGTTGATTAACAGGGACACCTTCAGAAGGTTTACACATCCCCATTTTAATTTAGTGTTTCAGTATTTTGAAATTTCACCAGCAAAACATCAATAATAGGTGTTGACAGCTTATTGGCACTCAGACCAAATTTTTTTTTTACAGTATTCTGGTTGAAGCAAGTAAAATAAGAATGCACATTTTTATTTATTAGGGGAAAAACAGTTTAAAAGAAGTAATTTACAATTGAAACATCCAGTGCCATGTTTACTCCACCTAGTAATGGGTATTTCACAGAATTTCAACTGGTCTAAATAAAAGTTAACTGAACAAAAACAACTAAAAATTAAAGATGAAATTTCCTCTCTTACTAATTTATTTGCTTGTGTTCCTTTCACTTGTTCGTAGATTTAAATATCTGTAATTATATTTCTTCTCAAATGAATTTGATAACTTAGTTCTCTTCACACATTTGCAGATTTGAATATTTTCTCTTTAAGGAGAAAAGTAATTAAATCTATGAACAACCAAAAAAGTTAAAAAATTCATGAAGAATAAATTTCATCTTAATTTTTTAGTTACTTTTTCATCGTAACTTTTTTTCAGGCCAGTTAAAAAATTTTTTTAAAGCAACAAAAAAGTTCAGATGAAGGTAAAAAGTAGTCATAAAAATTAATTGGTAATTATGATTACAAATGATGACAAATTCAATTAAACAATCACATTTTTATTCAGGAGTTGGGCTTGGTAGAGGTTACCTGTAGCCTACTGGAGTCCATTTGGGCAATTCATTAGCCAATGAGAGATTATTAATTCATATATAAGATGCAGGGCAATTTTTTTAGCTAAGGGGGGGGGGGGGGGGTCAGAAGCAGAAGTTGCATCTCTTATGCCATAAAATACAGAGTTGAATTTTTTGTAATTTTTTTAAATCAATGTGTTTTAACACATAAAAAATTAAGTTTTCCAAAAGCAAATTTTGATTGCAAAGGGTTTGTTTATCTCTGGTTTTATATGATGCACGCAAATAATTTTTATTTTGTATTTTTTTCAAACTTTTCTTTTTCAGTGATGACAAAGATTGTCTTCATGTCTTATTATCTATTTCTTCCTTCTATATTCCTAATCCACTGAATAAATGATTTAATGATCATCATTCTATACAGTTATACAAGTCAGTTGTTGTGTTTACTTCGTGCATGATTCAAAACTATACAGTTAAATGTTCAAGTTGAGAACAAAAGTTATTTGAGGAATTTCGATTTCACAAAGATCTGCACCTTGCAATGTGAAGGACTACTATACATCAATCTGAAAAATCAGTAAAGAATAGAAGTGTAATTATATCTTTTTAATTATTTTGTTATGTCAGTTCCACAATACAACTATGCCAGCAACATGTTAAAGAAGTCAGTATTTTGTTGTAAAACCTAATTTAAAGTGAAGTATTGAAAAATGTTTCAGTATAATTTCTTGTTGATACTCCAACTTATTCATTTTGATATACAACAATTTTGATTTTTATTATTCAATAAATTTAATTAGATTGTTTGAATTAAAATAAATTAAAATGCTTTTTCATTATACAATGAATCTATTATATTATTTTATAATGGTTGATTTTTGGTGAAACCACATCTTTTTCTAACTTCTGATTTTAGTTCCTTTAACAGTAGCAGGTGGCCACAATTGGGGCAAAATTCACTGATGATTTCCCCTTTGCAAAAAAAAAAAGAAAAAAAAAAAAAAAAAAAGCTGTATAGTCAGCATTCCCTCTCTCTCTGATAACAATGATCCGACTTCCACCTATTTTTATAATAAAAAAAATCTTATTCGTCCAGAACAAATTTGGCATGAATACTCAAAGGAAAGATCTTACAATAAAAAGCATACGACACCTCAAAGCCAACTAGTTTTAACAAATTAATTTTTTTCTTTCAGTTAAAATAGATTAAGAATCAGATGATATGAAATTTTTAAAAAAATCTAAACAATCATTCTGTAAGTAATTTCTGCCCAGAAGTGTCTGCAAGAGTGAGTGGATAATGTCATTGGTTAAGCAAATCTAGTAACCTACCTTGCACTTATGATTTCAATACCCGGGAAGGGAAGTGCCAAAAATTCACATATACAGGAAGAGACAGATGAGCGACACAGCAAGGACATATTAACTCAAAAGAATCAACTGATGTGAGATATCCTCTTCGGGCATTGATAACCCATAGAAAACCATCTGCCCCCATGTATTGAATATAGGGTTCGCTTTTGAAATTCCCAGTTTACCTGGTATGAAAGACATCTCAAGAATGCTGGAGGGCACAGCAGTCGAACCATAAGGGAACTAGTCAGAGTGAATCATGGAATAAAAATTGTATTTTCTCATTTCAGAAATTCAGAAGAACGTAAATTACTGGTATACCCTTAAGCACTTTCCAATTTCTGTGGTCCTGTTCAAAATCCAGCTGCTCAGCCTTTTGGCTAAGGTCAAAGTGTAGTATCTGTTCTTATCAGCTTACAATCTGATATGTGAATGATGACTTGAACCACAGTTATTTTGCATAGGGGTACATCTTCACACAGCAAATGTCATAGGAAATGTGAGGTTGATGCTGGAGATTGCTAAAGTCATACCTGGAAATTGTAATAAGGGTAATCTCACAAGATCACTAGCCCTTACTTGAGTCCTCCATGCTCTTCCTATGGACAGCTCTACATTGCTTGTTCTAGGGTTGGATTCTGGCATCCAATCCGAGAAAAACTTGAGTAGTATATCTAGAAGCCCTATCAAACTAAGCAACAACATCATTTATTTTTTGTAAATCACGATAATAGTTAACGTTTAGGGACCAGTCTACTGTGGTAGTATCAATCAGTTTAATGATTTAGTTCTCACATTGGGGACATATCAGGTATTCAGCTGATAAGAACCGATACTACACTTTGCTCTTTAGAAGCTGCATTTCAAACAGGACCATAGAATAAAGAGGTAATGCAATAGCAGGCCAACCCCTAACTCTTTGCCTCATTCCAAAAATCAGTTTAAAATCAAAGTCATCACATCAGAGATGTATCATATGACAAGCTGATAAGAACAGACACAAATTGTTTTAGCTCATTCCAGCATTTTTTTAGTGGGCATTTTCATTAATTTTATTTGAAACCCAACAATCTGGTTTCTTTTAATCAGTAAATGCTTGCAAATCTTTCAGTGTGATATTTGATCGAATCTTGTTGATAAGCAGTCAATTTGTTAGTTATAATGTCACTCTTCATTTAAAAGCGGTGATCATTTAATAGATCTTTGATCACAGGTAGTCAAATCATGGTGAAAATGCACAAAACAAAATACTATACAATGATAAAGAATTTTTAATTTCAAAGGTCTGATATCTGAGATAGGAACTGGCAAGTTTAGCTCGATCATAGATGAATCCAATGATATGAATAAGCTTTTAGAAATTTCCATTATTCATATTAGCAAGAAACACAGAAACCATCAAGTTAATGGAATAGTGATTGCATTGAAAAAAAAGCTTCGATTAAGAACTGAAAATTGAAAATCTTATCTAAATTGCTATTGGTTTTGTGTAAATAATAGTGTTGATGGAAAGTTGAAGACTGAAATTCTAACCTTAATCCTATTTAGGAGTGTATGCCATTCATTGCGATTGGCAATCTCGCACACTTGTACAAAATGTTTCCCAAAAAACTTCCAACATTTTTGGTCGCAGAAAGCGGTTTTCTTATTCTCAATCATTTTACAGGCATGTAAACAATTGTATCATCAATTAAAATCAAGCATCTCTAAAAAAAAAATTTAAACCAAAGTGCAACCAGATGACTCTACTCAATCGGCTGTAGATAGAATTTTGAGCCAGTGACAAGAATCAACTTACCATAAAATTACATGTTGTTATGGTTTTAATGTTAGGCGAAATTTACAAGAATGAAAAGAATTTAACATAACTTCTATTTTTGCATCTTTTACTAGGTCTAGTTCAACAAGTGAATAAAAGTTCAAATCTGAAAGTGTAGATAAAACTAAAGTTTCTGAAGATCATCCTTGCTTGATTCTTTCAATTGCTCATATGCTTCCTACTAGCAGAATGGATCAAGTGTTTGAGACATGATTTTTTTAGATTCTTATCCATATCCTGGAAACAAATTTGGATCAAAATTAGCAGAACTGGTAACTGAAAAGAAAATAACCGAAGATGATTAATCCAAGAAAAAGATCACATTTTGTCTATTTAAACGACTGTTACAGGACAACACGAATATATTGAAAAGGGTATCTTATTTTTCAGTTAATAATACCTTAAAGCATGAAAATAGCACACTACTCCAATCTTTGAACATTTGCACAACAGGAAGAAAAAAATACCGCTGAATTTCAATATAAGAGCATTCATTTATGTAAATGACCAAATGTAAAATTGATGAGCTATTCTAGTTGGAGGAAAAAGAATACCTAGATTCTTCTGGAATTAATCTGTTTGATGAGATCTGATACAGTAATAAAGCTGCAAATATTACTCAATTGTTTAGTCTTTAGTACCATGAACATTGTAAAGACAAGAAAAGAAATAGGATGAAACTTCAGATGTCAAGGGCTATTTGAAGTATGGTCTCAGGTGCTATGATAGTAGATTATAACTTTCCTTCATCGGAGTTGAATTCTATATGGAATATACAAACGTAGCATTAGCAAGAAAGAATATTACAGTGCAAATAATGAAGAACCTGGTCGAGAAGATATTCTGCATGAAGATGGTATTTTACGGCAATTAACTAGAGACTAATGTTAAAGTAAAAATTAATTTTTGTATTTAGCTCCACTTTCAAATTTATAGCTCTCTCTCTCTCTCTCTCTCTCTCTGCACATTCAATTCTTTTTATAATTCTAAATTGGCGACACTGCTGTGAATCTATTTCTATACAATTGGGGGAGAGCGAAATTACTCAGTGAATTGCTGTTTCTAATTTTTTGGCACTTGAGTTTATTTGAAATAAGAATTTACACACCTTAGTGCCAAAGATCTGTTTTGAGAAGCCAAGAGGCTGCATTAAACTACAGGCACTACCACGGCTCACCTAAAAGCTTCGACTGAGTTTGGCATTAGTGATTCTCCTATCAAATAGTTCGGTATCCTCAATCACAGCAGCAAATGGTCTGACTGTGAGGTCCGTTATTAAGATCAATTTCATCTTTTCCTCGGGAATTGCCATTAAGGTCCATCTCCTAACTATGTTAACATCAAGTAAAGCCTTTTCATAAACATTCATTGTGAATGTTTGGAGCACTTTCTCCTTCCCAAAACAGAAATTCTATTTTCCGTATGTCCAGAGGAGCAGCCATTTTTAAGGTGGATTATAGGTAGGAGAAGGTAACTCCACAAATTTTCGCCAAGGCTTCTAGACTCTTCATGGTTTCTAGAAAATGAAAAAAAATGAGTATTCTGACAAAGGTAATTGTTTGGATGAGGTTCACAAAGAAGGGAAGTAACAAATGTGGCTGCTGTACATGATTAAAGCGTAAATTACGCAGACTATTTGGGACAATGGGAGACTGTTTACTTATTTACACGAGTATGTGAGGAGAAATACTGTATATGACAAATGAAATATATCATTTAATTCAACTGTATATTCATTTTCGTATTACAAATGTGTTTTTTTTTAATTGCAACCCCAATAACCCTAAATTATATGCTTTATAATTGAATTTAATAAAACACGATATACGGTTTTAAATGGTCAGGGTTTTCTGCTTTCATTTGTTCCGTAAGTTAGCGACAGTAGCTTAATTGTGTCTATACTGATTACGTCGTTTTTCAGTGCGTACCTAACTTTAAAAAAAAATCCTATCACTCGCTCTGACTGAATTAGGTTAAAGCGTTTGTTTTGGAATCGAAATATAGTAGTGCCTAACTTTGCGCCTATGTTTAGGACACTACTGGTATATATAATAATTGACTTTGAAGTAGCTAAGAAAATTATCAATTTTAAAAATGGAGAGTGTTTTTTAAATAACAATTCTTCGAACTTGAAAACAACCTGTTCAAGAAATGGTGAAACAAATTTAACACGTGTAGTACAACGTGTGGATTTAAATGAAGTAAAAATCACATTATCAATGTCACTAGATAAAGTAAGGCATAAACTACAGAAAAGCTATCCTTTTATTAATGTGAAATTTTAGCAATTAGGAAACAAAGTTTGTTGTTTACCTGTTTCGATCTAAGTTGCCCAGCTTTTGCACGCTTTCCAATATATGTGACTTCATTCCAGTCAGATTCTGCCATTGTCTCAGACGTTGTTTTTTTTTGTTTGTTTGTTTGTTTTTGTTTTTGTTTTTTCAACAAATGAAGGGTGGAGCACAGGAGAGTAGGATCTAAAAAATTAATTTAAAAAAAAATTGCAGAGCAAGACTACAATTTGTACGCAAGATCGGAAGAGAATAACTAGGCCTGTAAGTTCGACGAGATCACCGTGGTTGTACAAAAACAAGGAATTAACTGAAACGAAACACTCACAAATGTCCTGTGCACATTTCTGAATCTAATATCATAAAAAAATGTTTTATATTCGAGAATTAAATTTAGATATGGTTCCAATTAGACAGTTGTTTTTTCAAATATTATTTCCTTTTTGAACATACACAGAGACAAACAAATATAATACTTGAAAATTTTTAGAGTCGATGAAAACGTTCAGATATTGTTTTTCGTTTTTTTTATGTGAGAAAATATTGGTTCTCAGTATTTTTTTTAGCAAAGCGTCTTGGATGTTTATTTCACCATAAAAAATTAAGCTTGAAAAATGTTATGAATATTACAAAAATACTTAACATAGATTTTTTTTTTAAATCAAAAAATCTAACCGAAATTACAGGAATTATTCGAGTTTGAAGAGTAAAACATTAATAACAACTTCATAAAAAAATGAAAATCTTCAGGTCAGGCTGCAGGCAAGTTAAGAAAACAAGAAGAGACTCTATTTACACAATTTTTTTTTTACAATTGTTTCTGACATCATTGATAGAATTACAGAATTTCGTTGAAATTTCAATATTTCATTAAAAATACCAAATGTATTTATAACTGTGATATTCACTTCACTGATGAACAACTTTTTAGAACAAATGGAACAAAAATAAGATTTTATTCATCTCCAATTAGGTCCGAGAAATACAAAATTTACAATAAATTCGATAAAAACGTAGACACATCTTTCCACCGGTTAGAACAAGATAGCTCTCAAAAAAGGTTTCACAGGAAGATTTAAAATAGAAAACCAATTCAGATAGCTAGCCATTTCTTGCTCAGAGAGTTGTTTATTTTCAGTTAAAATTAAATACGGAAATAATTGAGAATATAGCTTTAAATACGAAACCGCAAATCTAGCCGAACATGCAATACGTCACTTCCTTTCGCTACTACCTATGAAACCGATAACCATAGCTATATTCCTAGTCAACAGTAATTCGCCCTACTTCAGGAAGCACACATGGATATTTTAAAAAAAAAACAAAAAAAACACCCATGTGGTTTGAATAGTCTTTCTGTAATGTGTTTTTCAACGTCTGAGAATGGCCCCATATTTGTTTTCAGTGATCATAAATTCAAGTGTGCAACATTTCCTCACAATTTCGCAGTAGGCATTACACTGATAATCCTGTCTCCATAAAAATCTTATGGTCTTGAATTACCAAGCTTTATGGATTCAAAGCCTTTCAGTTGTCTACACTTCATTGACTTACAGCTGCGACTATATATTACACAGAGCCTTTACTTTTTCCTTTGAGCGCTTACCTCTATCTTTCTTTCCACTTCGCTACAAACTTACACTACAAATCCATTCTATTTAAGATCCAATCTCCTCGCTTAATTACTTAGCTATCAGGCCTATTCTATCAATGACTATATTAATGTTTATGTTTCTTTTTCAGTATTATATGAACTGCTTATAAATGTCCTACTGTCAAAACATGAATAGTACATTAAGTTTGTTTGTCTGAGCATTTGCATTTGTTTTCATTTCAATTATGGACTCTCCATCAAATCTGTGTCCATATTCAAACATGGTGCATAGAACTCTTGCTTCTTAACTAAGTATAGGTATGATGGTTCCTATAGTGTGTAAGGGAGAGTTCTAATGGTAGTTGGTCCTAGACAGTGTAAGATGACTCTAGTCGCAGGGGGCAAAGGAATTTGTCTCCACGCATTTTGAGCTTACCGCCATGTGCTATGACATCAACGTAAATCTTGGTGAAAGAAGGTAGTCAATAATCACCATGAGAGAAGGGAGAATATGTGCACCAAGTATGGATATGGATGCAGAGATTAAACAGAGTTCGTTACCATAATAAAGACACATACAAATGTTTAGACAATCAAATAGGACGTACATTTAATGATGACATTTATAACAATACATATAAAGCTGAAAGGAAAATACATGTAAACATTTGTGAGATTGATTGTGATAGAAGAGGCCTGTTTATATTATATTACTACATAGCATCCTTCTTGAGTAGGAGGGAGTTGGTTATTAGGTTATTCCTATACATTAAAGTGTAATATAAGTGTGAACGGTTAGTTAGGGGAACGTGACATAACGGGTCTAATGTCATTTGGTTTATCTATCAAATGGAGCCTGATTAGTAGTGCCTATAATAAGTGGTAGGTTTGACCAGGCTAGATTATTAGAAGGCAGTTGCTTCAATAGAAGGGACAAAGTTATAAGTGAATTATATGTAGTGTTTGCGCTGAGTCACCAGAAAGGTGCAAAATTGAGAAAATAAGTGCAGTGTTTGCATTTAGTTGCCATAAAGCTCTCACGGGAAGATAAGTGAGAAAAGACGATATATTATAGTCACGGTCAAAAAATGCAAATTTCACCAGCTGGGAGGTTAGTGAGAAGGAAAGGAAGTAATCAACCAAGAAAGTTGGGGCAAATGAGTTTTTCTTTTTTTTTTAGACTGTAGATAAAGGAAATAACGTTTTGTATATGTGGCTAGATTTGAGGTTTCTCCCCTAGAGTTAATACTTATTTATTTTTGCTACCAAAGGAAATGCTTACATTTTGAAAGTGTCATGGTAACTAGTGACTCCCTACTTTCTGAACCTCATCATCATGTCATGGGCAGATTCCTTTGTCCCTTGCGACTACTAGAACCTTTTTGCTTCACTGGACCACAACAATTATCATTACTTTCCATCAATGTAGGACTCCAATACCATGCAATCCCATAGAGCCTTTAGTGTTCTCACTGATCCTTGTAAAACTAAGCCTGCCAATGTCGACATGTGAACTAGCCCATCTACAATTTTTATGAATATCATTTAAATTTATTTAAAAGCTAACTTCTCTCTGTGCATATTTTTATCTTCTCTTGCATGATATAGTCATATATGTTCATTATTGTGTTTACTATCAATCATTTTGTATCACCAATGTTCTGTAACATGCATGTTCCTTTTATTTTTCAAATACTCTCTTATGTTCATAATTAAATATGTATATTTTTACAGGAAAATATCTGTCTTGCTTCTAATTCTTTTGCATGTATACTGTATACTGTAATAGAAATTTATTTACAAGCTGTACTAAAATGTACTCATACATTTCTCTACAAACAATATATCAATGGTGACCCAAACTGTTTAATTCCTAGGAAGAAATTTTTCTCAGAGAATTCATCTTCAAAGACCAAACAAAACCGTTAAGATTACACATTCACTCTTAAAACATTTCTGTAATAAGATTATTTGTTATGTATTTTATATTTTTAAAAAACCCTATTCTCTCAGTAATACATGTTTCAATTCCTGACTACAGACTGCCCCTTTCTTCCTGATTTTCAATGCATTTCTATTGTAAAATCCTTAGAAATGCATTTACATAATATTTCTCTCATTTTAGACAAACAAAAGAAGAATAATGTTCTACACTTTTAACCCAAACTTTCAATAAAAATGAACATGAAGCCCAATGCTGTAAGGTCCAATTATACGAACTTGTCTAATGTAAAAGGGCCAATGCAATAAGGGCCTGTAATGCAAACAAGTCCAATACAATGAAGTTCAATGCAAAAGACCCAATGCTGAAAGGGCCAATTTATATATACATACACACGATACATATACATATATATACACATGTCTCACATCATCTTCATAAAGCATTCCCTAGAACTGCTTTACTGGTTTCGCTTAAGTTGCTCTTTCACCTCTGTCCTTGAAGGTTTATTTTTTAAGATCTAGCCAGTCAAAATATCAAGGTCAGTTAAAAAACAAACATTTTTTATGAGCCGGACACTCTATAAATTGGATTTTTTGACTTTATTTCAATTTATGTTCATATTTAAATGTGTGTAAAACTTTCAAGTTTTGCTTGCATAACCCCCATATATCCAAATACAATAGTATTAAAAGAAAAAAGATTTGAATACTTGAAGCAGATTTTAGACTCTTTCCAAAGTCTCTGTACATTATGTGGGGAATCAAGAAGGTGGAGAGTCAGTTTCTTATTGTTATGAAGTAATAAATAGATCCCTCCATGATAATATATCAGCATGAGATGATCTTGGACATGAAAAGGGGGATCGGTTCCCTATTGGTATTTCATGATAAACTGCTCCCTCATGATTAATACACCTATATCGATTGCTTCAAGTAATATGTATGTTGACCAGATATACACTAGATATTTTGTATACAAAAACCAAAATTACATCTGAATACGAAGAAAAATCATTTGCGTAAGGAAGACTTTACAAGTACTCAGAGACTATTAAGACTAGACCAACTAAATTTTTATATATTAAACTTACATCTGTCTGCAACTGACACCAACCCTGGGGACAGTTGCATCATTAATCAGGAATGGTTTCTACGTGTTAAAAATACATAAAATTTCACTAGTTTGCTTTCACTTTTGTCTCCCTTAGCATAGTATTCTGAAAATCTGTATCTAACCATATTATTAGCCTATACGCATATTTTTTTGCTTATTTGTTTGGGATACATCACTCTACTCTGGCAAAAATCATCTTTGTCTACGTTTCTATCTAATGTTGTAATGGTAGAATTTATCTTAGGTATGATCGAAGTTCTGTCCAAGTGTTTTTTTTTTTTAGAAATCAATTTGGTATGAAAAGCAAACTCATATTTAATTAATTTTCTAGAGACCCTCTTAATTATTTCTTTTTGGTTGGGAGAAGGGTTCATGCCCCTAATTAGTCAATAATGATTTTATTGAGTGGGGGATACAGGCCTTGAATTCGCTGATGAAGTATTTTAGACTTCATTGGATTTGTTGCCACTATGATAAGGACCCGACCAACTAATAACCAGTTTATTTTATTCTTTTTGGCAACCAGAAAAAAATGACCATTTGAACTATTCAATTTACATATGAATTAATGTTTTTTTCCTTTAATCTACTGAAAAATAAAAGCATGTGTGATTTTTTTTACACTTCATTCAACAGGATATTTAACTATTTAAATATATTTTTGTCTTTTTTTGTGAACCATTGAAAACTCAATAAAAATTTAGGGATATATTCAATTTTGAATGAATTTCCCTATGAGAAATATATTTTGTCTGAAAATCTCATGGATTCTTTCTCAAGTCTACCTTCCCTATTTTTTGTTATGATTCACATTGAAATTTGATCCTGTGGCTTTTTTTTTCCAATCAGCTCTGAATCAGAAGAAAACAAATGCCAAAAAAATAAAGTATTTTCTCTTTTTCCCATTTGTGTGGGTAGTGTTACTGAAAAGCATTTCGCTGAGCACAAACTACATTATTTGACTAAAATCTGCTCATCAGATCAAAAGTTATGAAAGTTTGCAAAAAAATTTAAAATTGATGCTACAGACATGATCGTAACTTGTTCCTTGATTAATTCTCTCTTGATTGATATCTATCTTGTACTAAAGGATGGTAGATAAGGTTGTTTTGATGAAAGTTTTTGCAAGCAAAGATCATCTCATTGCTCCTCAGGTGCAAATGGTCTGCTAAAATGCTTCAGTCTGTTTAGTATGGACCCCACACTATTATGATTACATTGCGAATCACCCAGATTGTTTTGCATTAAGATGGTGCATATCCTAGTATTATTCATTTATACACAATAATATCATAATAGACCGTAGGCCTACCTTCAGTCAATATGCAGATGTTACTCTTCAGAGTCTGATTCTTTCTTCTTTTGGGGGACTGATTTTTCACTTTTTTCCACACTTTTCTTTGTGGTCTTCTTTTCTTAGATTCTTTTGTTTGCCTTCTGCGGCAGTGTTTTGTGTTATTCTATCTCTAATGCCTCCTTCAGGGGAGAATCTGTAAAAATGGCTATAGAGAATTGTTTTCTGCTTTCTGCACATATTTTTCTGGCTCTTGCACTTCAGGTGTTGCTGGATAGCTTTTAGTGAGAAGTTTGTCCACACCCCAAAGCTTGATAGCCCTGTTAGAAAAGGTGGCCCTGTCAGAGGATGCCTGTTTTCAGAGAAAATGTACACACAAAAATAAGTTGAACTGAATCTATATTGAATTTTTTTCTAGCTGCTTGGAGGATGGATATTTTACTTCTTGATTATGCTTATATTTAACGTATGTAATACACAGGTTGGTTGTCCTGCTGTCATTGGGAAAAGGCAGTATGAGGTTTTGATCTTAATTTCTACACATTTTACTTCCTTCCCTCTAGCCAGTCATCATTGCACACTGACTGCCCCCATTCTATCAGCAAAGCAATCTCAAGCCCACCCAATGTGAGAAGAAAAGAAAAGAAAATATTGTCTCACTTGTCTCCTTCCAACTGTGTACATTAGATGGTTTGGGGGTTACTGTGCTGATGAAGAGGGGCATCCAGCCAATCACTGCTGTAAAGTGTCTTTCCTCCTTGCTGTGTGCACCACAATGGGTTATTATATATGTACTTTTCTCAGGTCACTCTCTCAGATTCCACTGAAAAAAATCACATGCTCCTAAACCAAACTTATGAAGAAATCCAAAATATTAGGTCTGTATTTAAGGAATTAAAAATCTGAAATTCAATTTTATGGTTTTTACTGAATGTGCCTTTCTATCCAAACTACACAATGAATAAACTCTTTTGATATGGTATTTAAAGCTCTGAATCTTTGTGACCACAGCTAACTTTCTCTTGAAAAGTCAAAAATGTAATCAGATCAAGTGTATCTTACGTACTTTTCTGCCTACAAGGCTCTGAACATTTCTAAAATTCTGAAATGTAAAAAGATAATGTCTTCTTTAAGAGCTTCTCACTTAAACATTAAGCTAGGTAAAGCACTCATAGTTTTTTTCTTACTATTTCATGCTTGATTTCCAGGTGTCCCCAAAATTGCCTATTTTCATGTCCTCATTTGACCATGTGAGCAGTTGATCACCATTTTTATATG
This sequence comes from Thysanoteuthis rhombus, assembly GCA_963457665.1. Lineage (NCBI taxonomy): Eukaryota > Metazoa > Mollusca > Cephalopoda > Oegopsida > Thysanoteuthidae > Thysanoteuthis > Thysanoteuthis major. The sequence continues at coordinate 113,959 of CAUOPZ010000069.1, read as the reverse complement.
TTTACTCAATTTATTCTTATATACCTTGAAATGACCTGACTAAAGTTTAGTTCTGATATTGAGCTTCCTTTGCAAGTAATGAATTTTCAATGCACACAAAGGTGGGGGTGAAAAGTTCTCAGCTTTAAAAACAATCTCAGTTCTCAGCCGAATCATTTCACTAAACCTGAGCATTATTTTGTCACTGTAGCTGGAAAGAGTGGTCTTCTACACTGTGTCATTTTACAGGATCTTTGCCCTTTTTAAAGATTTGTTTTTATATCATTCTTTCATGATTGGGCTGAGAACTCTCAGCAGCAAGAACATGACAGCTTAACTTTGAAAAAATCATAATAGAAGCTCCGCAACAGATACGGAATATGAAATTGGGAAAATGACTTTGAGTATTGTAGCAGGGACCCATTTTTCCTCCCAATCATAGTTTTAGCCCACACCAACTCATCAATTGTAAAGTTCCTCAGCTGTCTTGAACTCTTTTGGGTAATCATGGACATGCTGGTAATGTTGAGTAAAGCTAGGTTTAACTAAGTCCAAAGAACTGCATAATTTATGATTTATCAACAGCTCTGGAGGAGATTCACCCATAGAAGAGTAGTGTATAACTCAATAAGCAAATAGGAAATGATTCACTCGAGTTTCAATTGTTTTAAGACTTAGGACTGACAGCTTTTTGAGAGCTGCTTTGAAAGTTTGGACAGCCTGTTCAATGCAGCCATTGGTTGTTATAAACGATTTAAAAACATAAATCCCTAAAATTCGCTACTTTTAAAAGCAGAGCCATTATCTACCACACAGATACCTGGAAGACTGTAAGTTGCAAAGACAGTTTTTTAATGGTTGCTGTTCATGAACATATAGGAAGTCTTTAGTTAAAGGGGGTGCAAAGAGCTTGACTTGCCTGAATCACACTGATTGCCCTAAATTTGATAGTTTTGTCCAAATTTTGGAAGGGAATACACCGTCTTCCGCCCTACCAACCCTGCTCAGTGCAACTATATTGCTGAAAATGTTGAAGTGCTTAAAGAGAAAGCTTCAATCCATTTGGAGTTAGTATCCACAACAATCATAAGTATTTTTCCCAGAAGTGACCCTACATAATCAAAATGTAGACGGGTCTCTGGGCCAGAAAGCTTCTCCCAGGAGTGCATTGGAGCAGTGGTAGGTATGATAGAATTTACGTGACATTTATTGCTGCCTCTAACAAGGGTTTCTATGTCACAGTCCATCTTTGGCCATGAAACATAGCATCTGGCTTGTGCCTTCATCCTACTGACACTTTGATGAGCCAGATGAAGTTGGTTAACATTATTGTTTGTAACATGCAGCTATGTTTTATGAAATAGATGAAAAAAAGAATGCTGCAGTAAAAAATAAAAGATAGTAGGAAAAAAGTGTCAAAAGAAAACATACAGGAAAAAAAGGAAGATAAATTAACGACTTATCCATAATAATTCAAGTAAAATGAACAATAGCAAAGATGAAAAATAATCAACAATTGATCATTTTTCTTTTCAATTGATTGTCCAAAGCCAGAAAATGGTTGACCTGTATGATAAATATTCAATCCACATCAAAAGGATAAAGAAAAGTATCATTTTTAGAAGATTTTAAAAACTGAAAAAGTTACATTTCAACTATTTTGTGTTGAGTTTTGTAACTTAAAAACTATTATTTTGACATCACATTTGTACATATGAGAATTCATTTTGAAAAAATAATCTTGCAATAAAAGGGAGATAAATAGTTTGAGTATTTAGAATGATTTTGCCATGGAAAAAAACAAATTAGAGTTGAAATTTTGTAAGATTTAGATTCACCTATTCCATGCAGGGGAAACCAGGACAATGATTTTTACAAATGCTAATATATAAAATAATAGCTGCTACTTCATCTCCTCAAGTCAGCACCTCTGCCATCTTATTTTGTAAAAGAACTTGCCTGCATCGATGTGCAGTGTGCAAGCTAAAGAACCTTATTTTAAGCCAAAAGTAATATTCAGTCAGAAGTACTTTTATTTTCAGTATAGAGCCACAACTATTTAGAATTTTTTAATTGTGCTATCTGAGGTGAAATTATGATTGTATTATAATCATTTCTTGTCCAAACTGTTATCACTGCGTTTGCCCTTTAGAGAGGTGTAAATCTATCTCTCTCAATGGCGTGTATGGGGAACAGTGAAATACTTCTTTTAATTAAAAATGATCCTGTCAATTCATTTCATATAGTTTACTAGGAAACGAGGAGAGCATTTTAATTTTACTTTTGGTGTGATTTTTTTTCTTTTCTTAAATTGCGTTTTGGACTGTATGGCTAACTTTTGCCAATGAATGTTTGAGAGATTTTTATGATCACTTTTTGCAACACAAGTCACCAATTCAACAATACTTTCATAAAATGTCTAATTAGTTTCATCCTAGGACTTCTTTGGATCATTCAATCTTAGACTAATTCACTCTTCCCAAAGGGATGATTCATTGTGTACTAGGGCTTGGGCATAGTGGATCACAAATGAAAAGAAATAAAGTGCCTACTAGCTACTAACTGATTTATCTTTATATAACCCATTTCAACAGAGTTGATCTTTAATTTTTTGCTAAATATATTGATAAAACTAGCTTCTACCTGCAATTAATTTTTTCTGATCCATTGTGCTCTGCTTTCCCCTACTTGTGGACATTTTTTTTTCTGACTATTGGCATCTGCTGCAACTTTCCAAAGGAGAGGCTGAGGAAAAAGCATGTATCGAATAGGGTCCAAAGCACATATATTTCCAGCGGGGATGGGGAGAGGGTATACTTGGAATATATCTTATCGGCAACCCTGTTACACGATTGGTATTCTACCTGAATCATTCCACATCAAATCAACTGATGCTTCTCAGGATGCTTTATTTGTCCCCATCTCACCCTTTGCAGAAGTTCATGGCTGCTAATCTTTTGCAATGTTTACATCTCTGAAACACTTAGACTTAGACTGGAATAGCATTTCCTCTTCTCATTGTTTTTAATATTGTATCAATAAAGCTGGACATTTACTGATATACAGTCAAAATACAGTCAAATAATATTTACAAATCTCTTTGTTGGATAAATCTGATAATAGCTACCTATTTTTTGGTTCAAAATTCTTCAGCTAAATCATAATCTCATATGTAACCTTAATGAAAAGTGGTAAAAATTGAGCTCAATTTGTAACTGAGTCAAATTTTATAATTCACCAAAAGTCCACTCGCCTGTTCATCTATACCACAAAAATACAGAACATAACTCCATGAAACTTTTTGTGTGTACCAATATGAACCCTTAGCATGTTTTTAGCAAATTATTTTTTGAGAACCAACCCCGAAATTATGTTTTTTAAGGGACTGATTTACATGCTAATTCATGCCAAAATGATCTCTTACTTTTTAATGATATATCATGACCCAAAAAAGAACATTTGGTTGTTCTTTTTTTTAAAATCAATTCTCAAAATAAAAATGTGATGTAAGGAAGACATTTTAAAAATATTTCATAGTGCTGTTTATTGGGTGTACTGGAAAACCTTGAATAGTGCTGTTTTGATTAGTGCGTGCTTTTATTTAGTAAGGTTAAAGTATTGCAGTACGATTATATATAACTGGGTAAAAGTTAAAAAGAGTAAATCATAATGAAATATTGAACTGTGCAGTTTTGAACTGAACAGAAAATTTTGGAGCAAATCATCCACACTAATCAAAGTATACCTGTAATAGCATCTATGCCCCAAATTTTAAGTTATAGAAAAAAACTACTAAAAAAAAGAAGTGTAAAAATTGATAAAGATATTGGGTTAAAATACTTCATCTAATTATAAGAATAGTAACAATGAATTATACTGTATATATTTTTATAAGATTTTTACATTATGCTGCTTCAAAATTGCAAATAAAACTGAATAAATAACTTGCAGTAATCCATTTTTGGGTCTAAATTGAATGGAAAACCAAATTGTAGCAAGACTTGAGGAAACCACTGAGAGATGATTTTCAGAGACTTTTTTTTGTTTTTAAATGTCTTGACAGCATTAAATTATTATTTTTTGAAAATCAATTAGAAAATTACCCGTGTGTCTTTTTTAAAATTAATATTTTCAGGGCTTTGACGTATCATGGATACATATACATACATACATTCATACATATACCTTTTTTTATTTTTTTTTCAGAATTTTAACACTAAATCCACCTTTTTTTATTACCTTGCTCTGTCTCCTAAAAAGCCCTTTTTCTTCACGAACATATGGTGTTATCAGTATGTACAAGACATGCATTTTCAGCTAAAAAGTGTCTTAAAATATTTTTCGAATACTGTTACATTCTCGCATGTGGAATGTTATTTTGGGGATAATAAGATGAAGGATTAGATGATAAATAACAAAAATGGTGAGTATTTAATCAAAATATGTCCTATGTGAGGCATAAACTTTTTCTCTAGGCATCTTGCTTTCAAATCTAAACGACAAATGGTAAATTAAAAAAAATCAGAAAACAAAAACTAAAACAAACTAATTGAATCACCTAATAAGTACAAATCAAAATATTTCTCTTTTTATTCAAAAAGATGTTCTGTCCGGTTATATTTTGTAGCTAGCTCAACATGCTACCTACATTGTGACTTTCTACTTTGTGACTTTATGTCCGGGATTCAATAACAAATATGGTGGACATTACCATAGTTCCCTAAGTATTTCTACCAATAAAAGATTTCGTTTTCTTCCTTTCTTCTTTTTATTTTCTGGTCGCCCCAAAAGTATTAAGCTCAACCTTGCGTCGAATTTAATTTGTCTTCGTGGGAAGGCGTGTGAATGCATTTGGTTGTCCTTGTTCTGATGGGTTTACGGTTAACTATAATATGGCTATTTCCAGCAATAGAAATGGCACTTTTCGTTTGAAACCAAAACAGACAAAATATTGTCGGGAGGGGGGCGATTATGGTTCTAACAAGCACATTGATTAGTGTTAGTGGAGTAGGGTTATGACTTACGTATTTTATTACAAAGATTCAAATTTAAGGAACGTGATGAACAATGAAACAATCGTTGCAAATCGAAAAAAAAATTATTTTCAGTCGAAGAAAAGAAGACACAGTATAATTTATTTTGAAGAAATAATTTGATTTTATATAATGTAACAAAAAAGATAATAAGAGTATAGGATGCGCCTCAAAAGTTGATTAAAACGAACGACTGCATACTGTGCCGAAACAATGTTCCATCTTGAGTCAAAGAGTGGAAACAATTACCTTTCTTTCGTTACATAATTAAAATTAAGTAGTGACGATAGTTATAAACAGCGTATAGATTGCCTATAAACATTATAATGAAATTAAAAGTTTGATTTTTGTTTTGTATCGTGCTTCTCAAGTTACCCGGAAGTAGCCATTTTATAGCTAATAGTATTAAAAACCCGTCAGAGCAAGAATTACATTTTAGCTTGATTTGTTTTGATCAATTTTTTCAATATCGAATTTTATTGTTAGCTACCCAAGGATGGATTAGGAAAAACTGAAAAATCTGTATGCAACGTTAGATATTTCATGAAGTCAGCGAACCGGATGAAATGAGGCCGCGGGCCATAGTTTGCCGACCCCTGGTCAATTTTATGCGAATTCAAAATATTACACTTGATGTTTTCATGCAATTTTAAATTCACTTCACTTTTTTCAAACTATATTTTCCGCATTTGCACAGCACATTATTAACACGCTAGACAAGACGCTACTACTGGCCATAAATTCCTATATCTAGGAAAAAATGCATTTCACGTTGAATCATGTACCTAAATTGAAAATTATCTAATTTCCCCTTGAGTTGGTTGATTTAATGTTTGTTTTGTATATTGAAATAATTTAGAATGTCTGCACGAGAGAAACAAGTCTATATCTTTGGAATGCAGAATAAAAATTTTAATTTTTGCTCGTATTCGCAATAAGTTTTGGGCAATGCCGCATTACACGTAAAAAAATTGAGATAACTCCTTTTCCCCCTCATACCTTTTAGACTTTCCAAGTCTATTTTTTTTTAGTCATATGAACTAAATAATCCCTAGAGTTTTCAAATTAATTTTTACAAAGCATTTTAGTCGAGAATTTACATCAGTGACCGCTTAAGTCACCCTTTCAATGTCAATAATACTGAAATATACATTATTGTCTCTTACTCCCTTCTGTGTCAGACAAGGCTTAGTAAATTTAATACTGCATCCAACACGCATGAGCACTGATAACTTCCTGTTGAGTAGTCGGCCAGCGACTGGAAGACAATAACACAGGTATGGAAAAACTAACCGTTCCGACATTAGCACTTGTAACCCTCTAATCTCACTGAACTAATACTGCTGTAACAATATAACAACACAGACAATCGAATGAAATGTACAACTCAATATCACATAAAATATAGTTTTCAGGGCTGATCCTAAAACCGACAAAATTCTTTAACCTAGTTCAAGTTCGACGAACAAGGCTTTCTAGCTGAATATCTTCTGTACTCAGTAAATTTATTTGAAGTAGATAATAGACGACTAATCCTATATTCTTAAAACAAGGCCTATCTTACGGGATGTATTTTGTTTAATTATTATGTCAAATCTAAATTAATTTACAAAATCTTGTATTTGTGTCCTAACCACGGGAAAAATGTACGCCATCAAACAAGATCGCATTTGAGAAAATGGAAAACACTACAAATGTTTTACAGCTTTTTCGAGTTTTAGTTGTCAAGTAAAATTTGAAAAAAAAAACCGTAATTTTTCTTTGCCATTAATTGATTTTAAATGTACATGGACATTAAACAATCATGCTTATTGATTTGTTTGAATCACTAATTATTCTAAATGTACTTAATAACTGTTATTTTAATTAGAGTCCGATGTCTATTTTCGACGTCTGTCTGTCCTCTCTATTTCATCGTTCATAAAAGTTGTGTACGAAAATATTGATTTTAATTACTATTTCTATAACTAGCTTTGATAGCAACATCAAATGTTCTTGGATCATTCAGAATATCAATGGAATGTGATTGTTATTGAAAAAAGTATTCTCCCATCACGAACTCAAAGAATAGTTTCTTGAACGTTTCCTGTCGAATTTGGCTATTTTAAAATGAGACTTTTTTTTTTTCTCATTTCATAATGGTTATCTTTTCTTGTTCATCTCTATCAACTCACGTTAACTAAAGCAGCTACGGACCAGTATGTGACGCGCTTTCTTGAAAAAAATCATTTTCCTCACTTGGACTGGACTAAAATTTATCTTGCTAGATTGAAAAAAAATGTTAATTTTGATTGGTCTTCTACATCTGTGATATTCTTTCAAACCAATAATCAAAGAAAGCTGCCATTTTTGCCATTAATTGAACACGCCGATTTCGAATGTAAATCTACTCAGACATAAATTTTATCATAGAATTACTTCACTTGCTTAGTAAACTCCCTCTCTAAGGGCTATGTGTGAAGTAAATCCTATCTGGATTCTGAAGTGATGGAAATCAAATCTACTTGTGTATTAGTATTAAGTGCCCCCCTTTTCCTCGTCTTACAAATCGTACATTTCTATTTGGTGTTGGAAAGCAAAAAAAGGAACGATCTTTACAGCTGGATTATTATTTTTTTTTTAAATTTAAACTTACTGATATTCATAAAGCTTGAATTTCATTGTTTTTTCACCAATTAAATTTATTGTTATTAACGGTAACTATTGTAAAGAACTAGTTATTTTCATCTGTCGTGTTGACGATCTGATCTACCGTGTATTTTAAGGAGATTGGGATGTAAAAATTGCGTGAAGTATTTTTCAGTTGGCGTATCAATTTAGGATTGCCATGTCTGAACTAATAGTGAACAAAAGAGGACGTTCCAGAAGATATTCTGACCCCGCCTGGCGTTATGTAACTTTGAAGCAGCCGTAGTAATTGTTTTTTTGGGGGGGGGGATTCTGAAGAATTTACATAAATTCCTTCCCGGATGAAGGTTTCGATACCTATGGAGGACATATCCGGGGAAGTACGGATGTATGGAAACGCTAATGATCCTATGAACCGCTGAGCCACTGTTTATTTGTCCATCTTATCTACAAGTTTTCTATTTATTAAGAGCTTGCCCAATTTATTGTGTTAGTTAATCAATTAATTAAACTATATTTGTAAAATGTATAATTTTGTATTTTGGGGGATAGTCTATGCCATACTTGGAATGAGAGGGCCGTCATGCTTGAAGGAAAATCCTAACATTAAAAAAAAAAAACAAGAACCATAAGTTCATCGATGCGTCCAGCTTCCGTAGTTGTAGTAGTAGTAGCAAGAGGAGGAAGAAGAGCAAGTAGTCTTTCTCTGATTCAATTGATTCTCATACTTGTAAAATATTGCCGTATGGAATATTCTGCAAGTATTATTTTCGATAAAAATCATAAGTGGACATTTTTAGTTGAGCGGACCTCAGATATTCCATTATGATATCATTAGCAGCTGGTAGAAAAAAAAATTATTGAAATATAATAATCACATCACCCTTTCTCCTTATTTCTGTTGTTTAATGTAGGTGGAACTGACTGACCAAAAAGTCTCTATAGTGATGTGTAGACACATCTGAAAAAATATTTCGAATTTCGTTACATATTCAAATGTATAGTTTAGTTAAAAGAGAAAAGGTATTTTAATAAATGCTCTTTCGATGTATACAAGTAACATTCATCTGTTTTTTTTGTTTTTTTTTTTTTTTTGTTTTGTTTTGTTTCCAAAACCAGGGATAAAAGCTGCTTACAGAATCTTGGAACAAAACGCATTATTTTGCGTTACCTTGAGCTACCCACTAATAATTGGAAGAAAAGTCACAGCTTTGGTTTCTGGGCAGTGGGTAGGAAGAGAAATTTTGAAATGAAATATCTTTATTTATTTAGTAATGGACATGAGCAATATTTTTTCAATAAATTCTTTCATATTTTGATTTATACTGAATTAGATAATTTGATTCAGCCTCTCCTTATCTATAAACAAGTCTGAAACCACATCCTTATCTATAAACAAGTCTGAAACCACAGATACATTAGTCATTTACTATGTGAATATCTAGGAGGGCAACATTGCCAACTTTATTCTCAAGTTTACATCTAAAATTGAGTTGAACATCTCAAAATATCTAGATTGACATCTAGACAGAATCATTTAGATTTCCGTGAAAATCATCTAAATTGGGAACACTGAGCAAGGGACGTAACTAACATTTCAGTATGTCCTTTTATTGACTGCGATTACTGCTAGAGATGCTTGTGTATCTAATGAAAAAATTGAACTCTAGTAGGCAAAACATTTCACTTATTAGATAATATTTACAGAGGAAGATATTTCCCCGTATTAGTTTAATTTTCTATGAATTAGAAAAAAGTCTTTTGTGATTTACCAACATGTTCTGCCTATCTCCAATTGTTAATTGTAAAGTTTCACACATCAGATGTTATAAACTGATAAGATATAAGAGAATCAATGACAGAAAAACTGAAGTAAATACATTAATTATATTGTTATTCCTTTGAATAAATTGATTCGTTTCTATTTGTTTGCTGTTTTTAATATCATCCAACCAGATTGAAATAGTTGAACATGCTGCCAGGTTGACATGTAGTGACGGATGGGCAGGGTGCAATTGAACAGATACAAAATAGTGTGTACACTCACTGTGTCATTTTTCATGAAGCTATGTTGATGCCAAAGATCCTGTAAAATATTTTCAAAACATTGAAAATATGTGGATGAGATTAAAACGTTACCCATGGAGGCAGTTTTGTACACCGAGAGCAGTGTTTCTCAATCTTTTTTCTGCCCAACATCCCCTTATGACACCTAGCTACATGTCAACGCCCCTTTCCTGTATGAGAAATACTTAAGACAGCCCGACCTTGTGTCACATATTGCTGTGGTGGGACAGTGATTAAATAGAATACTTAAGACAACTCATTTAAAGTCATGGTAGCTGGTTACTGTAAAGAAAAGCATCAGTTCAAAGGTTTTTTTAAGGAAAGTCATGTGTCTTTGGTGATACAGAATTTTAAAATCCTTGATTCATATTAAGCAGATTATCTATGTATATTCATAATATACGATAGTAGTAAATGACTGTGTGGAAGTGAGAGATTAAGAAGACTGAGTTACATCCCAAAATTTATTATCAAGATGAAACAAAAATTGCATTTCGTTCTTATGACACCTTGTGATAAGGGGAAATGCATTAATTTAAAAAAAAATAAATTTTGAGATGTAACGTATCTCCTCGATCATTCATTTAGAGTCATTCACTTCTACTATTCTACTGGATTATCTTATATCCACACAGTAAACATTTATGATTTAATATTAAAAAATAGTTCCTAAAAAGCTTTTCAATTTGATTCTCTTCAGAGTATGCTTCTTACCAGAAAGTGATGAAAAAAAAGTAGACTGTGTCTGGATTCCTAGAGTCTACCATTTCTGATCACTTTGTCACATTTCAGGCCTTTGGGAACTATTTTCTTGAACATATATATATTTATATATATAATCACTAGCAGGGATATCCAATATTGCACGTGAAAAGCATAACCTCAAATTAGACGATGCAGTGAAAAATGTTTTTTCTTTTCCTTCTAACCGAACATAACAAATTGGAAAACTCCAATATGTGCTGATTACTGTTGCCTCACTGAAGTAGCGATTAGAGAAATCAACAAAGAATTAAGATAAAACTAAATAGTAGTCAAAAATTAGTAGTAATGGTTTACTAAACTTCATCCCCTGACTCCAAAATAATAGAATAATCACTTTCAACTTTAAACTGACCTGACAGTCATGTGTGCGTATTTTTATCTCTGCACCATGTTGCCTTCATTATGAACTGAATTACGTTGAATTTTAGTCAATGAGAAAATAGAAATGTTAGAGGAAGAAATGAAACGTCTATCAGCTGTATAATTACTGCTTTCTATCTCTTTCTCATTGCCCCCCCCCCCCAATATCTGATTGAAACATAACTTTTTCAAGAAAAGATTTTATTGTGAGGAATACATATGCCATTGGTTAGAACAATGAATGACAAATAGTTGTATTGAAATTAATTTTTTCTGATGTTTAGAACCAAAGATTATCTAGAGAATGACCTGTTGACCTTGATTGACAGCCTATGTAGTAAGTTGATTTATTGATGCCCTATGCCAAATATCAGATCAATCAGCATTGTAGTTTTATCTGAGAAGAGGCACAAACAAAAGGCTCAAATACTAGTATAAGTATAGTTTAATATATATCTGCTTATTATGAGGAAAGTTTTATAGTAAGTATATCAATGAATTCCTGATGGGTATTCATTATAAAATTAATTGTAGCTGCAAGGCTATATAAAAGGTTTTCTAAAAAGTAAATTACCTGTAACGTTCATACAACAAATTTGTACTCTTAGTATAAACCTTGAGCTCGATTTTTGATAAGTGTGGTAATATCTGGCTCAAGCTTTGACAAATAGAATGTCAAGTTATCAAAACAATATCCAAGTGGCATCCTGTCTTTGTAAGTATATAGCTCCCTGCACTGATTCCCCATCTACAAGGTGAGAGTGAAAATCAGTTCTGCTTTTATCCAAAGAACAGGAAATTTCCTAGACTGATGCAGCCACATTTCATGATATCCTCTGCGATCAAAGATTTGTTTTGCTGCTGCTTCATTCTGCTGCTCAATGATTTCCTCCTGCAAGTCATTTGGTTTTGTTTTTTTTTTTTCTTGCAAATGGATGGATCCAAAACCCAGACAGAAATATCAATCAGATCTTCAAAGAGCTTTTCAAATTCATTTTTCAGTGACTGCAGATACATACAGTGTTCTTGTGAATCTTGGATGCAATTACAATCTCATGTTAAGAAATTGCCAAAAAGACTGTCCTATCAATATCCTTTTTGAACAATTTTAGCTTTCTGAAGAAAGTGGATACAGCAGTTTTTGCCCTTTGATAGATCAAGAATGTCACCTTGAAACTGTAAATTAAACATTAATTTCATCTGAAATGTCAGCATGATACACCATATCTCCTGGTAGATGAAGAATTTTTTAGCCTAATTCATTATCAATTGATTGCAAATAGATTAGAAGTTTCCTTTTGCAATGCAATAGTCCAGCATAGTGACCTATCATTTATGGTGCCCCATCTGTTGCATAAGCATTCATGTTTGTTATTGGGATATTATTGGTCATAAGATACATCTTGGGCTCTGCGTACATAGATTCTTTGTTAGTATTCACTGATCATCAAAACAACATTTCATGTTTTCCCCACTTTGATAAATCATACATAATCCATTAACAATGATTTGTCTCATACAGTTGATTCATTCAGTTGTATTCCAAATTGATTTTTGTGCAACTCTACATGCAACTGGCTGTCAATGTCATTTTCTCAATACAATGTGATGCTGTTACTGACAAGAGATGTATTTCAGAACATTAACTGCATTCATCATGAGAACTATAGTCAGAACTTGTGCATTCATTCTGGAAACATCGTAAGAAGCATTGAAACCATTATTAATATCTGAATCAGTGTTTTAATTTGTGAAGAGTGAAAATGCATGAATTTTCGAATGTTTCTGTCAGTTAGTGAAATACTACAATGTCACTACCAGCCTAACCTGAATTTTTCTCATGAAGATGAGCAGATACTACTAATCAACAGCCATTTGTAAATTAGAATCATAGATGTTTATGTCCTTGCTAGAAGCTCAAACACTCCCCTAAGGTCCTTAGTAACCTCCGTGCCCTGTCGAAACCAACCATTGCTCCTACAATGAGAACTATTGATCTGGAGCTCTGTTCCAGAAATATATCTCAGAACTCAGTTGGTTGAACTACCATTGCAATAATGACAAGTTTGATGCTTTTATTTGTTCTGTAATTGACTTATATTCTTTATACAGTTTTTCAGAGTTCAATATATAGGAAGTATACACTTCCTACATTTTGACTCTGAAAGACTGTTTATTTGTCTAATTTGTGCTGCTAAACTATTGGATCATCTAATTTTTTTGTCATGAAAAAAAGTTTGTTTGGAATATTGAAAATAGTCTTTTAGGAGCCCTTTCTTTCTATTTTTCTCCTTGCTTGTGATCACTAAAATAACATAGGAAAAACTTCTCAAATGCTCTCCTCAAGGATACAAAATAACTTTCATTCTCAGAACACACATTAGACAATTATCTTTTCAGGATTTTTTAAAGTTTTTTTTTTTTTTTGCTAAAGTGTCAGATTCATAATAAAGCATACTTATGTTCCTATGATGTGAAGTTGTCCTTTGCCATTTTTGAACCTATTTTTAGCTTTCTATGTATTTTTATTTATTTGAATCATTAATACATATTTTGTAGTCTAATGTTTATTGTACACTCATTTGTATTGAAATAAAATTTGAGAGGAATCGAAATAAACCTGAACATGGAACAAAGTTACTTTTATTTTTACATTTTGAATTTCATTTATTTAATGTTTCACCCACACATCACTTGAACGTGTTCGTTAGGTGCTGCTTGTAAAGGAATTAACAGATAGATAAAATGGCTAAATCTGAATTTGGTCAAAATATTAGAGGAATCATGAAATACAAGCATAAACCTTTGTACATTTTTTTGGTTTATCTCTTGATAACATTTTTGTTATGATCTGTCTGCTGTAAAGGCAAATATATATCTTGTTGAATTATTACACTGAACACCACATTTTAAAATGACATTTTGAAAACTGATCAATTCATTTGAAAAAAAGTATTTTAGTCAAAACAATGGACCTATCCTCTCACCAATATGAATTATCAACAACTCCCAAAATACTCTTACTCTGCTGTAATGCCAGCTTTGTGGATGAATAATTTGAAATAGAGAATGTCATGAGTGTATACGCAATTAGTTTTTACTCTCTCAGACCAATTAGAATAATTTACTGCCATGAAATTAATTAATCTTATACTGCTCGATTGATTATTTTATCATCTAGTGATACTAGACTTGTGAAAAGATTATGATGATAATGGTAATAATAAAATTTGAAGTAGAGTGCATTCAATGTATAGAAAATGTATTGGTCTTGTTGAAAGTAATCAAACTAATTTAAACTACCATTACAAAAATTTGAAACTTTTATATTTTCCATTTTAACACAATTCATGTTATCTTTATCAGAATTGCATACTTGACTAATACTATACCTTTATTGTTTAGTTATAATTTTTTGGCAATTGACACATCCTTCATCTGATGTATGTTCACCTTTAAATAGACAGAATGGAAAAAAGGTGAAATAAAATTACCTTGTTAGGTTATATCCAGAATTATGTTGAATCATTAATTTTTGTAATACTGTGAACACTTGTTAAAATGGACTCTGTTAAGGCAGATATTGGATAAAACGAATAAAATCTGAGATGGGAGAGTGGCTGGAAAGATAGTCATCATTATTCATAGCATAGTATGACCACTTCAGTATTACTATACAACTACTGTTCCATAAAACAAACATAACAGTTTATGAATTTTCAAAGGAGTCGGATCTTAATTAGTTTGATCTGAACTAATTAACCTCATTATTTGTTGAATAATTTTATAAAATATGTTTTATACCGAAAAGAACAACAAAACATTTTGTCAGAATGTAGTGAAATACAGTATAGAATTTAAAAAATGTCTGTTATATGATGAATTATACTCAGCGTATTTAAGCAATTCTCACAGACTTCTTGCAAAAAGTTATGTTTGTCAATGAAATTATCTGTCACCTGGAATCTATCAATTTTATCTCAATCTTAGTATTATTAATAAAAGAAAGATTGTACATAATTCTGTTTTCTGTTGATGGATCCATCACTTATAGCAGAATCTTTCTTGCAGTTATAACCACAACTGAACTTTCAAAGAAGATATTTCATTATTACAACATGTTCTAAAAGGGCGTAAAGATCTATGAGAGTTGATAGTGTATATGCTTTCCAATACTGTATATGTAAACAGTATTGACCCCTACCATTGATTAACTCAGACTATTGGCTAAAACAGACACCTTTTCCCCTTCCTATTAGTCTAACAAGTGTTCACTGTTCACTTTTTGTTCTGAAAAAATCAACTAATGGTTGGATTTATTATCATCTCCCTAATTATGGCTAAATCATTATCATTAATAAAGGAAATTTTTTCTGGTTGGAATTTGCAGTTTTAAAATTTCATTTTCTTATATTATTGGGTTAATTTCTCCAATGCCATTTCATGTTTCATATTATAGTACCGGCAAGGGATACCTTGTGTTGCTTGGAGAAGGAAAAATGAATTCAAATTTGACAACATAATGGAAAATGTTATTTAATATATTTATTTTTACACAATACAACAAATAAGAAAGAGATCATTTACACCAAGAGTTTATTTTTTTATATACAATCTGCGCTTGTTGACTTTCAGCATGTGTTCAGTTGTGATTAAGAGTTAACATTACTTTTACCAATAAAAGTGGAAACCATATTAAAAATTTGTCCAAAGGAATAGTAACCCCTAAAAGTCAACTGAAAAAATTAAGATGAAGATCAATAGTGATCAAAAATCAATGATAATGGTTTACAACAGAGCTTCTCAAACATTTTTCATGCACAACCTTTTTGATACGATGAGTGTTTTCATGAACCCCTCATTCATGGTTATAAAAACAATAGGCACTCAAACTATTATTAGTCTTCTGTTGTAATCTGAAAACAACTAAACATAGAAACAAATTGAAACCGAAGAAATTGTCTCAAATTGTAATGTAAACTATCTAATGAACCTCGATATAACAGATTTCAGCTTCAACGAATGCTTTAACCATAACAAAATTTGTCCTTATTTGCTGAATGAAGTTAGATAAATGCAGCTAACACCTGCATTGTAAATAGCTCGGCATTTATCCTAGTTAGTATCCAGCCTTTTCTAGGCATCAAGATCAAAGTGCTGTATCTGTTTCTTGCGTCAATGAAACATAGCATTAACTATTAAGTAAATATCACTATCTCTCTAATATTACTAGATTAGTGGTCACGTGTGAGTGTGAATATTTATATTTTCTGAAAGGAATCAAAATACATTACAAAAGTCTTCATAATGTAAATTCTTTGTTTATGTCTGTTTTGTTTTGTTTTGTTTTTATTTTTTATTTTTTTTAATTTTTAATTTTTTTTTTTTTCAGGTCGTTGACTTACCCATAATTTTTCTTCATTCAAAATGATTGATGTTTCTGTAAAGACACTTGATGGCCAAACAAAGAGTCATAGTGTTGAGGATGATGTAAGTTTGAAATATTTTCATTTCATTATTGTTTTTTGTTCTGAACTGTTTTCCTGTACAATTAAGCTGTATGAAAATGATTAGCTTGATGATAATTAGATTAGGTAGTATATTGGTTTAATAATAATAGTTAAAACTTGGGTTTGTCTTTATTTTTATTGTATAATGTAAATTGAATAATAAAACGTTACTATTATTTTTATTCTTCTTTTTTTTTTTTTAGTAAAGTTTATCTATTCTGGTATTTTCAATATGCTCTAACAATAACTGCACTTTTTAGATTATCATTCAACCCTGGATTCATTTGTATCCTTGGTAAATTTTTTTGGAAGTGTTTTGATTGTATGCATAATTAAATACTGATTTTTAACATTGATTTTGAAAAAAAAAAAAAAAAATCAGGCATTTATATTTGCTATCTGCCATAGATGATTTCTTCTTGGAAGAATTTCTTGAACCTCAACTTTATATGCCTTGTGGCTCAAAATGATAGCATTGCTTTTATTTCAAGTAGAAATAAGTTGGTTATGAGAATTCTCCGATAAATCATCTATCTAAATTCTGAAATTCTTTTAATGAAAGAATTCAAAGTATAAAATGCATCATTTTGAACATCAGTTATCAGAGGATACACTGATCAGTTGATAGCATCTTGTGCTGTCTTTTTGTATGTCTGCTCTAAACAATTCAGTATTTATAAAAAGGTTCAAAATATAACTTGAAAAAAAACCAACCAAATTGAATGTAAGGTAAACTATTATCTCTAATTTTGAGAAAAGCCATCAGCATTTCAAGTTTTGTTCAAACAATTGAACTCCTCCTTGATTTTATTTGATCTGTGCTATTACCTTCTTCAGGTAACTAATCCATAAGAAAATGGAAGGTACCTTTCTCTCCCCATCCACCACAAGATGTTGATAGAAAATGGTTGCTAATAATAGGTATTCCTAACTGATTTCTGGTATGTCTGTGACATATAAACTGTTTATTTCATTGTCTAAATCTTTTATCTTGATTCCATTGAATAGATTTTATCAAAACATGTGGAATGGTTCTGGAGATATGAATTGTTCAATATCTGATTTTTGCTGTAGATAAAAAAGGCATAAAACTTAATATACTTGATTTATGTTGGGAACGTTGCAGAATCTTAATTCTATACTGTTCATCTTAGTAGGTAGTTCTAATAACAAGCCTAATTTTTTTTTTAGAATCAGAAATGAACAAATAATGGCTGGTTCAGGGTCAAAAACAGCAAAATTTTTCCCCGTTGCTAACATTATTTCAGAAAAATTGACCGCATTTTTAAAACTCAATACCTTGGCTTTTATTTATGCTACTCTAGGATAGTTGACGGATGATGTATGGGAAAGCTTGGTTTTTGTGTCATTGGAATTAGAAAAAAGATCTATGGTTTAGTAAAAGGAACTAAGTGTATTTCTGAGACTGAAATTTTGAGACTAAATTTCTTATTTTACATTCAAAACAAATTGTTTCACCCTTAAGACATGCATAAAAAGGAAGGCTTTGTAAGCTTTCTTTTGCAAAATGTCCAAGACTGAAAGAATCATTTTGTTGCTATCCACATCAACCATATGAAATATCAATTGCAATAGTAACTTATCAATTTCATTTCCTTAAGAAAGACACCTGATCTCGTAAACCACTGTTGAATCTCCTTAACTGTTGGCACTAACCCAGTATCTGCTGACTGTCACTTCTTCAAAGTCCTATTTGAAGACAAAACAAGCTTCTATGTCGACAACATCGTCCATTGCTGGGAATTTGAAATGATCCTTTCTGGCACTGGATTGCACTAGATCGATAATCTGGCCTATGTAAAATCTATCATTAAAATAGACTGCCACCTACTGTCCTTGGGCAGAAAAGTTGAATGGCTGGTCATCATTGGCACTGCTTATGCTCTGCTCCTGGTCTTCAGAATTAGATGGATCTGCTGTGTTCTGCAGTATCCTTATTCGGACTCATTTTCAAAGCAAATGGAGAAGCTGGAGGTAGGGTTACTGGATCATCTGAATCATTGCCCTGGCCTGCCTCTGAATGGTACTCTGGAAGGCTTTTTTGCAATGTTCTTATCAGAATATTCAGGGTTCCACTTGTTTCAGATTTGTCTTGCTGAGCATAGTTTTTAGTATCTGATGTAATTCTTCATGGCTTCCTTGATGGTAGTAAATATTTTTTCCCAGTTTTTTGCATTTTCTGTTTCAACTTTAAGATATCTTCTCCGTACTCACAAGGCCCACCATGATCAAACACAGCCCTTAATGATAGAAAGTTTTCTTTGTGCAACTTTGACTTCTTCCTCTCTTCATCATCTTTCATGGTTAATAATTTTTTTTCCTGCTGTTGGTGGTGTTCACGAAGAATTTTGCTTTTTTTTTTTTTTTTTGCCAAGGACCTCAGCTTTCATGCTTCTTCTGCCTTTCTAAACAGCCACTTTCCTGTTCTGTTTGTTCGTCACTTTTGGATAGTTGACTGATGATGAAGTGATGTATGGCAATGCTTGTTGATGTCGAAGTTCACGTCTCCAAAGGCATTCTCTCCAATGAGATTTGTCAGTGTCTTTGTTACTTTCTGCCAGATGGTGGAAAATTCTTCTGCTGTGCACTTGCTCTGATCAGCATGTCATGCTGTGTCCTACTGAAAGCATCTGAAATGGTGGCAATTTTTCTTCTTTTTTTTTTTTCTCAGCTCAGCAAAGTTGAACTCTGTAGCCATGGTGGGAGAGTAGAGTTCTAATTTTCCATTGAATACACTTCTGAAGTCCTTATTCAGCAGTTGTAAAGGGTCATCCATGCACATGTTAAAATGGACTCCTATCATCTGAATATAGGTATAGAATTTGGCATGCTTCACATTGGGAAACTGATTTGATAACATCTTCTTCCAGTCATGTTCAAAAATCTTGGGCTGCTTCTCTTTCACAAGAAAAAGTTTTGTCAATGATAGACTCATGTGTGAGGGTTTCTAAAAATGTTGGAGATATCTATTTGTTTTCTCTGAAGTGTCCTTACTTCAAGCCATTTTTAAACAGCAAGACAAAGATGAAGTCAGTCTACCTGTGTGCTCAGGGGTTCTTCCATGTCTGCAACATCACACTTTTGAAAATCTCCAGCTTTCTTCATCAATGTTACCTGTGTTCTACTCGGTTGACTCGAAGGATAGTTCATACAGAGGAAGAGAGCATCAAACCATTCCACCACCTGGAGTAAAATGTTTTAACCAATTTTAAAATATGCAGTGTATGAATGAGACAGGTTTATTAATTTTGCTTCTGAAAAGTTGAAGAAAAAACTTGCCTCTTCTGAAGTCCTGTTTCCTTTTGCTTGAAGAGTCTTCAATTGTATGAGAAGACATTTGGTCTGGTACACATCTGTGATGGAGGTCTACCTCTTCCAGGTAAGGACCATCTATACAGATGGCCATATGTTTTATCAGCTGGGAACAAACACATCAAGTTCTTGGGTTTTGACGTATAATTTTTTAGATGCCGGTCTGTCCCCTATATATTTTCAAATAGATTTTCTTGTCAGATTCACTTGACATTTGTTAGACAGGTGTTCCTTGTTAAGACGCTTTCTACCTAAAATTATCTTCTACTCAGGATCACATTATCTGGAAATAATGGTGTTTGAATTTTATAAGATTTTCTTGCTGTTTTAAATTGGATTGTCATGAGACTTGATGCTCCCTGATAAGATGCTTCTTGCCTGAAATTATCTTCCACTCAGACTCGTATGATCTGATCGTGGACATATCATTGAACTACTGGTTTTTGTTTTTCATTTTTTTGTTTGTGAGGGAGAGGGTGTTCGTGCATGCATGTGTGTCTGCATATGAATTCTAGGTGTGTGTGCATTCGGGAGCATGAGCGTGTGATATATTTTCATTATTATTGCACTAATTATATTCTAGAAAGTGAAACAGGTGAAGAAGAGATCAAAATGATTTAACATCAATATCAATGATCATGTAACATTTATCAACTGATGAAATTGTACCCCAAATTTTTTCCTCTCAAAAATAACTGCATATATTTCTTCCAACATTTGCTGGTAGAATCTTGTTCTAGAGGAATAGTCATGATATTATAAATCAGTATCCTTCCAGCCTGCCCCATTGGCAAAAAAGAAAGCTCTGACAAGTTACCAATTTAGTGTTGTCCATGATCAATTGGCTAATTACTGACAGACAACAGAAAAGTTGAAAAGGAATTATTAATTGATATACTTATCAACAAGAGATCAGAGGTGCTGATAATGACTCTGAAGCCTTCAGAGTGTTATCTCTTTACAAGACCAACTAGACTTCATTGTCTCCAAGTCCGATGTCATAGCTGACATTACTGACTACTCAAGACACGATCACCAATTCACTTTCTGTTCTTCTCGTGAAGGACAAGTTGGAGCTTATTAAGTTAATTAATTCGTAGAAAAAACACTGTTCCACAAAATGACAATTTTTAAACCTGCTGTGCCCAGTGTATGTTGTTCAAAATTTGACACAAGCATTTGGTTAATAGCTTAGAATATGTCAATTTCACTCAATTTTAGAGTGAAAGGTCTCAAAATGAAGGTCTTTTTAGATATTTGATAATATTAAGAGTTGAGTCATACAACCAACTCAATTGCAGTTCTCTGTTTGCGGCATGGGTAGTTGAATTCATGATAAAATTAGATTATTTATTCAGCCAATCAGTTCAGAAACAAACAATTCAATTAACAGAACATTAAAGTTTCCTATTCATATGGTTTTTATTTCTTATGATTTAAAAAATTGTTGATATAAAACTATCTAAAATTAGATAAAATATGTTTAGTTTCCAGCTATAGCTGGCTGTTTGGAGTACCTACTGATATACCAGCTTGAACAGTTCATTCCATCAACTTGAAATACACTGAAAATACGATTTATTGCCACCCATGTATCTCAGCTGATCCTAATCTATACATTTGATAATGGTCAGCAGGGATCCTGTCTTGTTCCAACAACTATTTTTTTATTTTCTATTGTTTCTAAGATGGGAAATGCTGAATTGAACCATGGAAATCTCCCACCATTTAGCTACCAAAAACATTATTTATACGATCTAAAGGATTTGAAAATATTACAACATAAAGGTAGTTTTCATTAGCACAACCACTCTTTGTAAGTTTAGTGTAGTTGGTCCTTTATGAGAGAAGAGTCTGACTAAAGACTGCATATATGATATCCCATGGAAAGAAAGTAATGGAGAAACCAGGTTTTCCCTTTGAGGTTGTATTTGAGCAATATAAGAAATTCACATCCAAAGGTAGAAGAATCTGGTGTGGCAAATGATATCCTGAGAGAGAATGATACGCTTTACCCTCCTAGTAATGAGGTTCAAATAATTGACAGGAAATACTGCTTGAGAGTGAGAAGATTGAAAGAGGTAACATACATCAGCTTGTTGGCTAACCGTGCAAGAATCTTGTAACTCAAGACAATTGTTCGAACCACTAATTTTGAACCCCTTCTATTTATTATCCATTGTTTTGGCTTATACGGTATTTTTCTCTCCAGCTTTTTGTCTGCAGGCAGTTATTCAAAATGAAGACTGTCTGCTAGCTATACAATTGAATATGGTTGATTATGCAGGATAATGTTTGAATTGTAACATTGTTTCAGGTGTTAATTTTTGAATAATAAGCATTGTTATCAAAAAAATAGATTTTCTAAAATCTTCAGTTCTAAACAATTACTCACAAATATCCAGTATCAAGGCCAAGTTTGAGATCTACCTGGATTTTGCTATCTATTTCACGACTTGATTTATTGGGTGATGTAAAAAGTCTGTTTCATTTATTGAATAAAAAAAAGACCGTTTTGTTCCAGCTTCTACCATCTTTCAGCCAACTTCCTAATTCCATCTTCCTTTTTTTTTTTTTTTTTTTTTTTTTTTTTCAATCTTAAGGTGCAATGTATGGTAAATATGGCAGATGAGTAGAATCTTCTCAGCCAAGCTATAGCAATTTTTGCCTGGTAAAATGAAAGAAACATAATGAAGCATTTAGATTTGGGACATTTTTTGTTGGTTGCTGCATTCCGTTGGCTTATTTGGGAGTAGTGCTTGTTTGAATCAATCATTTGATTCTCTGGAAGGAGCTCATAGTAAATCAGTTCCTTCAAATCCCACCATATTTGCTTAGAGACCAGACTAGGGATGCAGTTGTTGTAAATGCAATTCGTTTGGAAGAAAAAAGAAAATGGAACATTCTCGTCGTGTTTTAGTAGGTTATTTCACTTATGTAAAGCCACATATCAAAGCCACTAACATGAACAAGCTAGTGAAAGTGATTTTCAATGCTTAATTTGAATATCTTGAGTATCATATAAAATAGGTTGTTTTCAATTGATTTTTCAATTTGATTGCTATCAACCACAACCTAAAGTAGTCTGCTTGAGTCTGGAGCATTTCAAAGCAAAGAATCTCCGGCATGGAACTGCAAATCACTTTCAAGATATTCATTCATCCACAATACTTTCTCTGCACAAGTTTTCTCGGTTTGTGTTAAATTTTTTATATTGAAATAAAAAAGCACAATATGGCAGAAATGTTGCTTATTTCTTTCATCTTTGATGTTAGAATCAGTAAGCAAAAATAAGCAAATTTTGACAGAATTTAAATCTAAAAAAAGCATGATGATATGACAGCTGTCAGAATACAATCGTAATTTTTTGAATGAAGGTAGTTAAAAATAAATGCTCCTAATGTCATCTAATGATAAATACAAAACTAACTTTTTGACTAACCTAATCAATTATTTCAAGTGATTTTTTTTTTTTTTTTTTTCTTTTAAATTTGAAAAATTTATGTTCATTTCTTGTCTCATTTACTTTAGAAATAAGCAAATAACCAAATTTAACATTCCCTGATAGACTCCTTTCAGAGAATCAAATGATTGATTTAAACAAGCACTACTCCCAAATTAGCCAAAGGAATGCAGCAACCAACAAAAAATAGACATTCCTTGATAGAACCATTCCGAAACCTTACCATTTAAATTTTTCTTTCAGATTACAGTTCGTCAGTTTAAAGATATTATATCCAGCTCAATAGTAAGTATTAATTCTGTCAATTTATACTCATCTACAGATCACTGTTGCTTGATCTCCAGTCACTTCCTTTTCCTGAATTAATATCATCATTATTTGCTAATAATGAGAGGAACTTCTCTGTTACTTTTTTTCTTTCTTTTTCTTTTTTTCTTTCTCTTTTCTTTTTTCTTTCTCTTTTCTTTTTTTCTTTCCTTTTCTTTTTTTCTTTCCTTTTCTTTCCTTTTCTTTTTTTTCTTTCTCTTTTCTTTTTTTTCTTTCTCTTTTCTTTTTTTTCTTTCTCTTTTCTTTTTTTTCTTTCTCTTTTCTTTTTTTCTTTCTCTTTTCTTTTTTTTCTTTCTTTTGTTTTTTTTTCTTTTTCTTTTGTTTTTTTTCTTTCTCTTTTCTTTTTTTTCTTTCTCTTTTCTTTTTTTTCTTTCTCTTTTCTTTTTTTTCTTTCTCTTTTCTTTTTTTTCTTTCTTTTCTTTTTTTTCTTTTTTTTTCTTTCTCTTTTCTTTTTTTTTCTTTCTCTTTTCTTTTTTTTTCTTTCTCTTTTCTTTTTTTTCTTTCTCTTTTCTTTTTTTTCTTTCTCTTTTCTTTTTTTTCTTTCTCTTTTCTTTTTTTTCTTTCTCTTTTCTTTTTTTTCTTTCTCTTTTCTTTTTTTTCTTTCTCTTTTCTTTTTTTTCTTTCTCTTTTCTTTTTCTTTTTTCTTTTCTTTTTCTTTCTCTTTTCTTTTCTTTTTCTTTCTCTTTTCTTTTTTTTTCTTTCTCTTTTCTTTTTTTTCTTTCTCTTTTCTTTTTTTTTCTTTCTCTTTTCTTTTTTTTTCTTTCTCCTTTCTTTTTTCTTTCTCTTTTCTTTTTTTTTCTTTCTCTTTTCTTTTTTTTTTCTTTCTCTTTTCTTTTTTTTTTCTTTCTCTTTTCTTTTTTTCTTTTCTTCAAGGGAAATAGGGTTGGGACCCATATAAAAGAAAAAAATGTGATCAGAGTATAAGGTCAGGTAAGTTAAAGCATTTGGAGGATGTAATGCTAAAAACTAAATCTCCGTGTACTGTTTTTGGTCGGTTATGGTAACAAACATAACCATGAACAGAAAAACCACTATATTACAGTAGTCCCTTGAATATAAAGTGGGGTCAGGGCACAGACCTTCTGCCAAATTGAAATTCTGTGAAAAACTTTGGAGCCCCCCACTCAATCGATATTTCATGAAGAAAAAAAACCTTGTATAAAATGTGATTTTATCTTCAGAATCTTTGTGTCATTAGTAAAAAGGAAGATTGGCAAAAAAATTGTTTATTACTGTTATACTTCCTTCAATTGAAGTTTAATTCCAAGTAAAGTTTGATAATGTTTTTATTTTGTCAATCAGCAGTCAACACCCATTATTGATGTTTTGACAGTAAAGTTTTAAACAGAAACACTCAATTAAAAAAGCCCCATTCTCTGTTACTATAAATGAAAAAATTTTTTCATCTTGTAAACAAATATTTGGACATATTTCTTTCTAGCAAATAATTCTTAATGAAAATTCTCTGAGTATAAGTTCCCTTAGCACAAATAATAGAAACTGCGTATTTCAAGTCCTCTGAATTGGAGGAAATACTGTCCATGGATTATCAGTGTAAAATTATATCAACATGATAATGCAACATACTTATGATGTCAACATGTCTAATGTTTTGATTTTATCATATTCCTTCCCATGCACTATACTCTCTGATCCACTATTTTTTGCTTTCTTGAAAACCTCTAATATGCTTGTTAATGTCATATATTGTAGATAGGTTGGGGATTTTCCCTGCTGTTGATATCTTCTAATCCTATACTACCTGTCTGCTATTAGTTGGAGAGGAGATAGACACTAAGTAACTCTCCTTTATCTACAGATGCCATAATGGACCTAGCATAACATCCTGATTATCTCTTGAATTATGGAATCAATATATATTACATCTAAATGTACCAAACTGAAAAAATGACTAAAATATTGATGATTCTTGCCATAAGAATATACAATTTACATTGTGATATTGGAAATTTGCCTTTTACTTTTTAAGAGAAAAAATTACTTGAAAAAAAAAAAAATTAGTAGATACTTTTTTTTGTGTGTGGATCACTGATGAAAGAATGCAGTAAAACATGTTATGTCATTAAATGTGCTGTTATGACTATATGTATCATTAGTGAGTTTGTTCTGGCATCTCGGTGTTCATTCTTGAAATTAATATGTCTTTTGTTCTCTGGTACTTGAGTTTCTAGCTTGCATCTTTCGCTATTTCACACGTTCAGTGATGATGGTAATGCAAGTAAACATGTTTTTGAGTTTAAATTTCTGTTGTTTTTCTCCAGTCAATTCCTGCAGACACACAAAGACTTATATTTCAAGGACGAGTTCTTCAAGATGAAAAATTATTACGTGACTACAGTAAGTGTGAAATATTGATGTTATACCTTTTGATTCTTTTTCTTCTGGTGTATTGTAAGCAAATTTCATAAAGACTAGTTATTTGCTTTGAATACCTAATATATTGTCTTAAATATCAGAGGAATGATATTAATGACAATGTGGAAAGACATGGTTTGAAAAATAGATCATTTAGTCTTCCCACATTGTCATCATTATCATCTTAAAATTTGCAAGGATAAGTCTCTTTTAAACCAAATTACAACTTCAGAGCAATACTTTCAAACTTCATGTTAATCACTACGATTTGTAAATACATGAGATATTAGAACAGTTTTTATCAATTTTCTTATTTTTCAAACAGAATATTTTTACATACTAATGGTAGCAATATTCAAATTCCTTTGTCCTTAATTGCCCCACATTGACCCGAATGTTTTCTCAGCACTTCGGGGGTTCTGTATAAATTTGCATTTTTAAGTGTGTGTGTGTGTGTTGCCAAATATGCTTTTTTTATCTGAAATGCGACCAGATGATATCTTGATACATCTGGTTTGGTTTTTGTCCTTCATAGGTCAGTGATGAAACTTCGCACAATGATACTTTTAAAAGAGTTCTGGATATTGGTATTGACATCTCTTCTATCATATTTTTCAAAGTTCTCATCAAGTTGGAAAAATATGATAGAAGAGATGTCAATGCAACCAATATTTTAAACATCAAAATTGGCACCACTGAACCCCTGAAGAAAGAATCAAAAAAAAAAAAAAAAAAAGGAAAAAATTGTCAACAACACTTTACACCCAAATTCAAAAAAATACCCAAGCGAAAGATAAATCATATCATCAAAATTGACTCCCAAGTCAAAAACAGAAAAAAATCAGTTGAAATCTCTAAACTGCAATACTGGATTAAAAAAGGAAAAAGAAAAATCTAAATCATAGATGAAAATCTGACTTGTAGATTGCTGCATCCAAAAAAATACCTTCATATTTAGTTCTGATGTCAGCATCTAGATGTAGGATCTCCATACAAAGTTTAGATATTTTCTATGTGAAATTGATTTTTTTCTAAATTTTGATATCTTGGATAAAGTTCTGTGCTGAAGATGAACAAGCATGGCTCAGTAGTGATTTCCAAAGGTTCACTGCTGCATTATGATTATTTTTACTGGCAGAAATGCAAAATCAAAGTTGTACTGTTTACCATTTTTATTCCCCCTTCCTCCTATACAAAGAGTAGTAACTAGAATTCTAGATTTTCTACCCATTTCTGATACTTCATTTTAGTATAACTTCTGATCCCTTTGGGCTAATGAGAAAAAATAAGCTCCTCAATTCATGTTCTTCAGAAAATACATGAATTACGGTTCTACAACCAATAGAAGATTTTGGGCCGACCATCCTAAACCTAAAAAAAACTTATCCAAGTGTTGCTTAAAAGTGTCCTGTGAAACATCAGTCAAGTTTTTCATCTTTGCTGATAAGCTATTAAAAATTTCAGGTCCTCTGGTGGCTATTTTCCCTAAGGTTTTTCACTTTTGCATTGTATTTGTTGTTTTTAAGTAATGGTATGATGCAACTTCTACCTTTTCTATTATGCACTTCGGTTGAAACCAAAATTTGGTACTGTTCCTTCAATGATTTTCCATGTAAGATAGCTACATTCTTGTCTTTTCATGATAGAATATAACATCAAATGCTGTGAACATTGCTAGTAATTTAAATGTTTTACATCCTTTATTTAGAAGGTAAATGATCTTTGGATTCTTTTGAGTTTATTCCATTCTTCTTGTGTATAAGGTTGTACCAACTGTGAGCAGTAGTTAAATCTGGGTATTATTAATAATGTATTCACACTCCATCCAGAAAATATAAAAACTGCCGAAAGGACATTTCTCATTTCGTATGCGGAGGATTATAGTGTATATGTAAGTGAACTGCAGATATACCTCTAAAATGTTTTATTCTATGATTAATAGTCAAATGTGTATTTAAAGCTCATTTTTTATGTCCGGCAACTATGTGAACACTTGTGAATTCGGTACTGTTCTGTAATCCTAATGGTAAAGAACTCTAAAAGATTCTCTGAAATTACTGAAAGATTCCTTACTTGGGTCAAAACTGGGTGATGATGGTACTCCCCAGGTCCCTCCGGATGCTGCAAAACCTACAAAATTCAGGCAAATCTTGGTCTATCACTGGGATTTGCAACTTTTTGAGGAACCCTGACACTTATGATGAAACATGAAAAGCTGGCAAGAAAATGAAGATTTCTGAGCAGACTAGATGACGAATTGTAAGAGATGCTTGGAAAATTGTAAAAACAATTATCATAGTTCAGCAAGTATTGGCTTTACTAGCTATGGGCTATGCAGTATAGTTATTGTCATTTGAAGTTTGACTGCACCTAGGATACAGCTTAATTACAAAACTACCAAATAATAGAAAAGAAGGGAAAAGTTGATCTTCTAACTAGACAATAAGAGTTGCCATTTCTGCAGAGACAACTGTTTTGTACCTGAGTGATCACTTTTATCTGTTGTGAAATGGCCTGCCTTGTCACCAGACCTTAGTCTCCTAGAAAATGTTTGAGGAATGATTGCTAGAGATATGTACACTTGGCAACACCCAATATTCCACTTGTGAGGAACTCAAACAGGATATCATGGGTGTGTGGGAGAACATCCCTCAATCTATGTTCTTTAAATTTGCTAACTAGGTGACAGTGCCATTCGGGCTTTGAAGGCAAAAGGGGCAGCCATAAAGTATTGCTTTTTTGCTTTTAATATTTTATTAATCAAAACTATTGACTTCTGTACAGTTTTCTCTCTTTTTTTTTTTTTTTTTTTTTTTTTTTTAAATCAGTCTGAATTAAACTTAAATTTACAACCATTCAGAAAATGTTTAAAAAATAACTTTGAAAACATTTTGAAAGAACCTAGACTCACTTTTAAACAAATTCTACCAAAAAGTGTGAAGATTAGCAGTGTTTTTATTATTTCTGAACCTAGTTCAGTACCATCATCACTTCCGAATCTCTGGATTTAAAGTTCCTGAATATCAAGTCAACTCGATATTTACATTTTTTTTGTTGTTGTTGTAGCAGCTATGTGCTCTGTAAATGTCAGATCATAAACTCCTAATAACACCTAGATCATGTGTATGTACTTGTTCAGTTATAGTTTCTCTATCTGGAGTTATATAATTATTTTCAGCTGTTATATCTTTTTGTATTTTTCTCTTTAGAACTAACTTATTCTGATGAAGGTTCACATTGTTCATTTTAACCCACTCATAAATTTTTTTTCAGGCTTGCTATTAGTTCATTAATATCTTCATTAGTTCATTATTGCCTTCAGTACTAATGACAACATGGAGAAGCTTAGTGTTGGCAGCAAAAATCTTTATCAACCATTCACTGTTATTGTCTATGTCACCTATCATGATGAGGAAGAGAATGAGGCCAAACCCCACTAATAACTGGCTTTGTGGTAGAGGAAACTCATTTGATTATAAGTTTGTTGTCTATCTGAAGTCAGCTTAGCTTTTCTAGTTATACCTAGATTTTGAGTTTTATTGAGGAGGATGTGATGATCAACCACATCAAAAACTTTTATGAAATCTTGACGTACCACATCCATATTAGTGTTGTTATGCATCAGCATTCCAGTTAGTGAGTAATAGAGATCAAATAATTTTTTGCTTAGCATTTTAGACCACCTTCATGTATTAGGTAATCTACAGTATCCTTTATGTTGCTTGATATGACTCCAGTGTTCAAGGATTGTCTCCGTTTGTGGTAAAGGGATTCATCTATTTTAAAATTGATGGTTGTATAAAGACAACTGAAAGTCAAGATGGAAATGAAAAGTAATCAAAATCAATGAAAAAAATTGGAATATAGTATTGTTTTGTAACAAAGAAGTTTACGCGTGTTTTTTTTTTTTTTTGTTTTTTTTTAAGATCTTTTCTTTATCTTTTTCAATTTCTAAAGTCAACTTCAGTAAAATTTCTGCACATTTTTACTTTTAACAGATGTTCACAACAAAGTAATTCATGTTGTACAGAGACCGCCTCCACGACCAAATAGTTCTGGTAGTAATGGCTCTACTAATTCGAGTACTGCCTCTGCACCTCCTCCACCAACTCGTGATGTTAACAGTTTTGTTGTGGGGTCTTTTACTTTGCCATCGGAAATTCTTGATCCAAACCAAGTTCAGGTGAAGATTCTTTCTAACTAATAATACATATTCTATGACTCTTTCATTTAATTTTGTAATTTTAGGGTTTTTTGTATTGCCATGATCTGAAATTCTCAAATCATCAAATTGTTTCATTTATTTTAAAACATTATTTCTAATTTTACTTCGTAGAATATTGTTCAACAAGCTGTTCATAACATGGGTGAATTGGGAAGGAATGCTCGGGTATCTACTAGGTCTTCAGTAAGTACACATTTTGTTATGTTCTATAATTTTGTATTCACATATTATTCTATACAAATAATGATTATGCGAATTGAACAATTTCTAATAAAAAAATGATTATGGCACGTAACCAATTAACATTCAGTTGAACTACTTAGATTTCAAGTAGTTTTATTTTTTGAATCTTGTCATTCGAACTTTCTGAATATTTATGCGTAAACATAAAATAACATAACAGAATCATATGGAAAAATTGAAACGGTTAGAACAAATGTGTTGGTTTGAACATAAAATGGGTGGATAGAACTAGAGAGCATGGATCGATTGTGAACCGATGAAGGGTTTGTAAGATAAGTTTAGATAAAAACATCAATGCTTCAGGAAAATCAAGTAGTTTTTGAGGAATTGAAATTGGAATTTCATGAAGGATGGCTTGTCACTTGGTAAATTGATATTTTCCACATGATATCTCTGAATATTCTCAATGGATTTCAATTTAATTTTGTGGAAGGGCAGGCAATTGGGTGAGAGAGTGAGTAAAATGTTGGGGTGGATCCAAGATTTTTTTTTCCTGTTAGAGTGATAATTTCCGGGTTGAGGGAGAGTCCTATTTCATTTAAGTATACACTCATGACTGTCCACATGATATCTCCAAAAGTTGTCAATGAATTTCTATTCTGAGCAGTAGACTAAAAGCTATGAGAGAACTGAATAATTTGGGAGCGGATCCATGTAAATTTATCTTCCATATATCATAGTGTTTTATATATATATATATATATACAAACCACGTAATATCAACAAAATTCCATGTTTGTCCACACAATTATCTCCAAAAGTACCAAATAAATTTCTATGATGTTTTGGGTAAGGATGGACAATAGGCTATGGAATAATTGGGCATTATTGATTTAACGGAGAAAGTGAGTGGTGGTAGCTATGATCCTTTTGAAGGGGCCTGATTCAAGGAATTCCAAAAAGAGAGACTGGCCAGCACCCTGCTGAGGGAGCCCCCATAGGTAAATTGAACTTTCTTGTGTAAGTTGTTTGACTTAACTCAAAGAAACATTGTTTCTAAGTGTACATAATCTAATCTTGTTGGTTGATATGGTTAGTTTGAAGTTACATTTTTTTTAAGGTGGTTATTGAGAAAATGTAGGCATTTTTAACTGGGATATCTGTATATAGTAAGGTGACATCTAGGATATCATAAGATTATTACTTGTATCTGTCTTTGATTTTTTTTTTGTAGATTAAGTGTCCTGAATTTTTAAAGTTTGAGGGGTTAATGTTCCCAGTAGGGGGGGGGGGAGTTGAAATTTTTGTTAGTGCTTTGGCTTCTTTGTAGGGGTAGGGGTTACCTATTTCTGATACAATGGGATGTTGGGTTTATGTGTCTTGACAGTATAGTTGGGGTAATCTAGGACAGTATTTTATAAGCCTTGTCCACGTTTTGGTCTTTAGATATTTTCTTTATGGACTGATTGAATTTGTCTCTTTTTTGAAGAAAGATCTATTAGGTACCGTGTAGTTACCAACAACAACACCTATGAGGTAACCAAGATCTTTTGTTAAAAAAGAAACCAACAAATTACACTGGAAAATTTCCAAAGTGTAAGCACTTCTTCCTAAGCCCATTGCCCATCCTTCCACAAAACTGCTCTGAAATTCTTCGAAAACTTTTGCTGTGCACATATAACTAAGATGTAGGGGTAGGTGACTTTGCCTCGACAAAATTTCACTGAAATTCATTAAGAACTTGAACTGTTAATATTGTGCTGGCTACAATGCTGATGGGCTGGGGTGATTGTGGTAGATACTTGGATTCACCCCAAATTGTAAACACTTTAGTTCATTTCCCACACTTCTTCAAAATTTCATTGAAATTCATCTAGAAATTTTAGAGATACCATGTGAACTGTTAGTGTAGTTAATTGAACCCCCTACTAAAGCATAATGTTACGGGTTAAAACCGTCCAGGTTTATCTCATTTTGCAAATTAGCTAAAAAGATTCTCCTTAAAATATTAAAGGCAGGGCAAATGGTGGCTCAACGGATGCCTAAAATTAATGTATTCATTTGTTATCCAATTCTCTCGTGAAGGGATAACTTCAGGAGATTCAAGTTTTTATAAAATACAGAATTTGTTCTTTTAAAACATTTTTTCTCTTTGTGTGTTCAAGGCTGATGGTTCGGCTGTTGATGTTCATATCAATTTAGGACAGATTCCCGTCCAACAAATCAATGAATCACAACAGAGAGTGAACCACATTAAAAAATTATTGTCTCAAGTCAAAACTGTCGTATCTCGTTTAGAGGTAAGTAATTATTAACTGTATATAACTTTTCATTTATTGGAGTGGATTATACAACCATGTTAATTATGCTGACATTAAAATTATTTTTCATTTTTGAAACCATTCTCATAGGTTTAGTAGTGATAACTTGAAATATCTTGAGTATAATGAGTGTTCATGCTATGGAATATATTGGTTGGTTGCTTGTTAAGCTGTACAGCACCCTGACTATGAATATTCTCCATAAACTCTTCATGTGTTTTTTGTACATATTTTTGTGTAGACTGTCTCAAGGATACTCCTTGTGACATATTTCCTCTTCTAAGTATTAAAAAATTACTATATATTTTTTTTTTTTTGATGAGTTGTAAAATATATCTTAGGGAATGTTTGATATAAAAGGGGGGGTTAAAGAAAAAGTTTCATCTCAACTTTTGTTTTTGCAGAATCCTTCAAATAGCTCTAATGGACAATTAGGAAGCAGCACTTCGTCAACAGGAAGTACACACTCTCAAGGTATTCACAGTAACAGTGAAGACCCATCTGATGCTGAACCAGACATTTCCCAAGCTAGTTCAAGCCAACAGTCTAACTCTGACCCAAGTGCCACAAGTAATAGCCAAGCAGCAAGGTTAGTTTTAAATTAACATTTTACCACAAATTAAATGGTCATTTTCACTCTCACCTCTCCCTAGATACATTTGATACATTGAAATTTCATTTGTCAGAAGTTAAGAATCAAATAGTCTATCAAATAAGACTAGTAATGCTAATAGTATGAGTTGACAAAAATGTATAGATTTGTTTTGAAATATTCTGGAGCATTGAAGATATGAACATACAACCTTTGTACCAAAATGACATGTGAGGACACTCACATGCATACAACTTATTTGAAATAAATCATATCATCATAATGTTTGTGCCTCTGATGAGAATGGTGACTAGTGAATTCCCCCATGCAAATTTCATCAATGGTGAATTCCTACAAATATCACGTGTCACCGTTTACTTATTCGCCATTTTGAAGACAAGCTCAAAATCTTGTGTTGTCCTTATTTGATGTGTTGAAAATTTACTGTGAGAATGAACGCATTCCCTCCATTAGTCAGACTGAAGACTGGTATATAGTCAGTTGGTCTATTAATAGGAAAAATAAAAAATAAAATACATAAGATTATACATTTATGAACAAAAGACTATACAATAGATATATGCACAATATGGTGTAATAAATGTTTACACAAGATAATAATACATACACACACCATGAGTAATATATATCAAAAGCAAGGTTATAAATATGGCAATATAATTCAATGCATGTTTGAGCCAACAGTGGAAAATATATAACTAAATTGCCTACTAAGCAAACTCCTGTGATGATAGTATTAAATAGGTCTTATTCTATTATGAAACTAATTTAACAGTCAAGCAGACATTGATCACAAAGGATATTTTTTATCCTCTCTTCCCCAACAGTAGATAATCATAATCATGCAATAATAGACTCAGCAGTAATGCTTTCTTTCTGTTGATGCATATTAATACTTTTTCTAAGTTGCTGATCTTCATTTACCTTTGCCAAATTACTTTCTTGATATATTTCTTCTTATAAAACAACAAATGGAAAAAAGATTTACACAGAAAGCTAATTTTTCTTTAGTTCTTATCTGTGCTGTTTACTTGCTATTGTACACTGTTGGCCTTAGTCAAGTTGGGATATCAAGGAAAAAAATGACGACAAAGGTAAAAAATGACCTGATTTAGTAGTAGTGGTAGTAGTTACACAGCTTTGTCAGAATATATCCGTGCTTCACCCCCACCCACCCACTTCTCTTTTCAATGACCTGATTTTGGGTAAATCTTTTGTCTTTGAGGAAAAAAAGGTAGGAGGTGAAAACAAACACTCAGATCACAAACTGTACATGTTGAGCTAATACTTTTACTTCTGTTACTCAAATGATTCATTGTCAGAAAAAGTGATATGTGACAAAAGATAAACTCTAAAAACTTTTTTCATTGTAAGAAATCTGTATGCCATACATTTGAACGATTTGGCAAACATTCTGATATTTGAAAAAATATTGTCCCATGTTTAGAACCGGGACTAGTTAGAAATGACCTGGTGACCTCGATTGATCTTCAGAAAATATCTGGAAGAAGGGACTAGTGAGAAGCTAGGATTGTGGTGGTTACAGTTGGCTTTTAGCACCACTTGACTGTTAGTTGATATTCTTCAAAAAGCCACACTTGGAAACACAACCAGGTGTTTGAGGTCCTTGCCATAAGTACTAAAAGATGCAAAACTGCCAATAGAACTTAGTTTTCACCATGACATTTTAATTTTTTTTTCTATTAATTTATCATTCATTCTATTACAGATAAATATTATTTCATGTGATAATTCAAATTTTTACTCTTCTATTTGGTGCATGAATATATTGATTAAAGAACTTCTTTTCTTTTTTTCAGTCCACCTTCTGCATCTGTCCTTGTGGAGCTCATGGGAGAAATACAGGCGATCCAAAGAAGGCTGGAACCCTTCCTTAACCAATATACTTCTATAGCAAATGATGACACAGCTTATAACAATGACCAAGTAAAAATATCTCTTGCTTATAGTACTGAAAAATATTGTTTGGATTTTTATTTGATAACATTTCGATAGCTGCTATGACTAATATGATTTTGTCATGTATTTCATGATTTCCAAATAAGTGTTTTTTTTTTTTTCGAAAAATATTTACCTTAATCCAAAGCATTTGTCAATTTTCATTAATATTTTTGCTAATTGATTTGAAAAAAATTTTTTTCAATTTATTTTGTTGCTTTTAATAACATCTTTTTCCTTAAGCTATTAATTCATCAATTAAAAGGTGGGAAAGCAGAATATCAACTTCAACTTGGTTTATATGACAATTGGGATTATCAATTCTAGAGATTGTTCTACAGTTGATCATATCCTTTGATCATAACTCATTTTTTGTGGTGTTAAACCTGCCAAAGATGTTCCTGTTCATTAGCATTAAATTTATACCCCCCCACCATCTTTAAAATTATGTGTGAAATTTTATAGCCATCAGTTAGCAAATTTAATTTCAATTTTTTTTTGTTTTCTATTGTAATAAGTTGGCAAAATTTGGGTAACCTTTTCTTTTTTAACCTGTTTCTTGTGTTATACAAATCAATGATAGCTAGTAGCAGTTTTAGATCACAAGCAGTATATATCGTAAATTACTGTGTTGTTGTATTATTACTGGCTGTAATACACATGTAAATTAGTCTGTAAATAATACTTCAAATTGATTAGATTAAGAAATTTTTTTTTTTTCAATGGGGATGATGGCGTCAAACTTTTTTTATTGATGGTTTAAAAAAAGAAGAAAAACCCTCTTGTTATAATGAATGATACACTTTTAATGATATTACTAACTTATATAATTATGCAAAATTAGGATAGAATAATTGATAATTTGAAAAAGATAAGTTTTTTTTTTTTTTTTTTTTTCAGTTTTATGCATGAACTTTTCCTGTATTTTCCAGGTGGAGACACGTCAAAGCAATGGGCGTATATTCAATCTTGTATCAGAAAGCCTTCATTATCTTGGTCATATTTACCATGGTGTCAGTGACCTGGCTCTTGACCTGAACCAATCTCCACCTCGTCATCTTCATGCACACACAGCCCTTCCAACACTGCCTGGCTTGTTGCCTTCTGGTATTACCCCTGGATCTATACCTGTTCAAGTCAATCAGGTAAGTAAATTGATGGTATTTATATTAGTTATACTTCACAGAAAGTTGTTTATAACTTTTAGAAAATAACCTCTGTACAATTATGATTATTCCTTTGTGTGGGGTTGGTGAGTTATATTAGGTTCAATGTAGAGTAGACAGAATGCTTTTTGATTATGAAATCTTCAACACCTTAGTGTAGATATGAACATACAACCTTTGTACCAAAATGACATGTGAGGACACTCACATGCATACAACTTATTTGAAATAAATCATATCATCATGATGTTTGTGCCTCTGGTGAGAATGGTGACCAGTGAATTCCCCCATGCAAATTTCATCAATGGTGAATTCCTACAAATATCACGTGTCACCGTTTACTTATTCGCCATTTTGAAGACAGTTTTAGTTATAAGTAACAAATACTTGGCAACATTAGAAGCCTTTTCTATGATGTTCTGTGTATGTTGTGAATTTACCACACCCCATCCCTCAATGCTTTTTTTTGTCAACAAATTTCTTCTCTTTTGAAATGAATAAGATATTTGTATACATTCATGTGTTTAATTTCTTTACCTTTTCCTGATGGGTACATCTATGTGGGCCTGTACCCTGCTGCAACGAGAATCATTTCTTTCTCTCCTTTTTCTTTCCCTCTTTTCTTTTCTCCCTTTTGGCTCCAAGTGTTCCTCTCTACCAAGTGATTTTAGTTTTTCTGATGAGCATAGTAGTCACAAAAGATAACCTTATTGTTTTCAATGAAATTTGTTTACTGGATATCTTGAAATAGGTTGTCCATTATTTTTGTAAATCCAACCCTGGAAATCTTTTTGGATTTTGATGTTTTGAATGATGATGACTTTGTTATTGGGAAATTTTTCAATTTTGAGGAATATAAGTTTGAAATTTACATCGCCCCTTTTTTAAAAACCTTTCGAAGACATTTTTCTTTGGATTGAAAGCACGTAAAATTGACAGTGAAAGAAATTTCTCATTGGAGAACTATTAGGTTCAAAAAATGAATCCAAGCCAATAGGTTTTAACCCTAATCCACTACAATTGTTACGGATCTAAATCTGTAAAAAAAATTGAAAATGGAAGAAAAGTGGGTTTGTTTTAAACATTAGAACAAATTTCATTGAATGGGAAATATGGGAAATAATTATGCCTGCCATCAACTAATTAGCAGACACTAATGAGTTTTCAGTTTTTGAATGCATGTGAGATGATAATTTAGAAAAGTGTTTGTGAAGTTGTATTCATAATGTAATTGGAATATTGAATAGATGCAAATTTGAAATAATTGATGAAATTTGTTGAAATTTATACAGAACCCCCAAAGTGATGAGAAAACATTCAGGTCAATGTGGGGCAATTAAGGACAAAGGAATTTGAATATTGCTACCATTACTATGTAAAAATAGTCTGTTTGAGAAATAAGAAAATTGATAAAAACTGTTCTAATATCTCATGTATTTACAAATCATAGTGATTAACATGAAGCTTGAAGTTTGAAAGTATTGCTCTGAAGTTGTATAAATTTGGTTTAAAGAGACTTATCCTTGCAAATTTTAGGCTCTGTCAAAGAAGCAGCTGTCGATTAGCACAAGCTTACAGTTTGAAAACAACAAAAAAGATATTTATCAAAATATGCCTCTAGTAAGAAAAACTACATAAAATCTCATTGCAAATGAATTTCCTTTCATTTAAGGTTATTTTGAAGAGAAAACTTTAAATTTGTCAATTTATCTTGATAGTGGCCAAAATATCACCCAACATTTTCATGTCATGTGACTGATCATCCTATAGTATGCTTCTAGATGCACCAACAGTTACTGATTATGTTGGAGGGTGGAGAAATAATAGCAAGAATCAAAACATCATCCTTGATGCAGTTATGAATGATTGTCTTCCATGACCACTGTGAGCCAACAAAACTTCAACTATGAATTACGGGCTGTCTGTTTCTACAGCTATGTATAAACAGTGCAATCAGAAAAAAAAGAGTTAACTCTTAGTTAGCATCAAACTCAAACCTCTCAACCAAAGAAAACCTCAGTTTATACCTGATGTTACACCATTCTGATAAAAAAAACTCATAATTTACTCTTCATTTCTGATCATGCTATTTATTAGTTACCAAAAATGCGCTTTTTTTCTGAATAAATACAGGTCTTCTATCTTATTCATTCTTTATTTTATTTTTTTTCTTCAACTGTTTTAAATCTTGACCAAACTTTTTTTTTACATTTGGTTAAGATTTATTTTTTGAACCTCATAGTTCTCGGAGAATTTTTTTTCTTTCAATTTTAGGTGCTTTCAATCTGTTGGATCCTAGAATCTTCCAGAAATTTGATAGTTTTTAGAAAATCTTGGATTTTACAAGGAGAATTCTATTAACAATGTAACTATAATGCTAAACTGGACCCTTATTTTCTATTTTTATGGAGGTTTAGTTTACATGAATTATCTTAGGTCTTTTTAAATAACTCTAATTGGTCACAAATTTTGATATTTCTCAAAAATGAAAAATTTTCCTTATGAAATGAAGGTTATGATCATTAAATA
This sequence comes from Thysanoteuthis rhombus, assembly GCA_963457665.1. Lineage (NCBI taxonomy): Eukaryota > Metazoa > Mollusca > Cephalopoda > Oegopsida > Thysanoteuthidae > Thysanoteuthis > Thysanoteuthis major. The sequence goes on along the minus strand of CAUOPZ010000069.1, from coordinate 75,122 downwards.
ATTTGAGAATAAATTTCACATCACAATCTATAAATTAGTGGTGTAAATATGAGAATATTTTGATATAGCATGCATTGAATGTAGTGCAATTTCCTTGAAAATCTAAATATCTGTGGATATTTTTTTGCCTTAATTTTGGATACTTTTGTGGAAAAACTAGACATTTTTTTTCTTTTGCTCCTTCTTGCATATAAATTTTTTTATCTTGATTTAGTTTTGTTTGTCAGCCAATCAAATTATCGCTGATTGAACCATATGTTGAACTTTTGTCATTTTTTACAAGTGGTAAAGGTTTGTATTGTTTATGATGGATTGAGATTTCTCAATTGCTACAGGAAACATCTGTTATCACTTGACCAAAAATCAAAAGATAGTTATATTTTGATTGGAAATTTATTTGATTTGACTCATTCAAAACCAGGATAACTGCATAAAAATACAAAAAAATGTGATTAAGAAAGTCAAATATTTGAAAATGAATAGAAAAAACATTTAGCATGTAATTTTCTGCTCTGTCAAATACCTTTTTTTTTACCCCCTCCCCCCGTAAAACCATTAAAAAAATTTTTTTTTTTTCATTAAACTAACAAAAGATTTTCCCTTCCATGTTATTCATCAAACAATATTTTAGATATACTAATTGCACAATTAATTCATGACAAAACTACAAACAATGTGTTGTAATACAAAACAATTAGCAATTTTCTACTTTTATTGTAACTTACATTATCGCAAAGCCATCAATATGTCATAGCTTTACATCCAAAAATGAGGCTAAAGTAGAATTTTTAAAAAAAAATTTCAATTTTTTGAAAATGTGAAAATAGGCATTTATCATTTTCATTTATTTTTTTTATTCAACTGAAAAGTGATGTTGAATCAATTTTGAATTAGGAAAGAGTAAAAACAGGTGAAAATGCCCTTTCTCGGGTAACATTCAATTTAGCAGACATTGGTAATTAACCGACCACCATCCATGCCAATTAGTCCATTAAACAGGGTTGACTGTATTGTAATTCTGTTTAAACAAAAACCTTGCCATTAATTCACTCTTTAAGTGTACAAAGCCATCTAAGGTAATTATCTGTAGGTTTAGTACTGATCATTTATTTAAGAATTTTCTATAAAGAATTATGTTGGTATTATGATCAATATTTTCGATCAAGTATTTGGACAGATAGCCAGTGCTGGTATCCAGTAAAATCTAGGTCCGGTTGGATATAAATCCATATCCAGATTTCATTGCAGTGACTTTTCTCCAAGTCTCTGCTCCATACAACAGAACAGGTTTCACAATGGTATTGAAGATCCTGTTCTTGGTGTTAGTTATCAGATCTGAGGATCTCCAGACACCACCTCTGCCTCACTATCCTGGCCTCTACATCAGCATCTGTCCAACCAGGTTTGTTGGCAATACTGCCAAGGTACTCCACCTCTTCCAATGCTGTACTGGCTTAACAGCTGTATCAGTATTCTATAAAAGTTAACTTTTGTGAGTTGATGCCATTACTCCAGGAAACCAAAATGCCAGTAATTTTGTATGAGAAAGACCTCTTCTAAGTAATTATTTCTATATAATGCTTTACAGAGAAACGTGCATTCTTTGGGGCAGTTGATTATATTAAAAAAACTATAAGCTGTTTTATCTCGAGTTACCAGACAGCTAATAAGCAAAACAGCAATTATTTTTTTTGCTAAATTCAAAGAATCCTAAAATAAACACTTCAAAGAATGACTAAAAATAGGTGTCAGAAAAAATCCAGAGGATCACCCTGGGCCTACTTTTCCAACTAGACTAAATGTTTCAATGGAAACTAATTACCTTCTACATGGAACATTGTTTGCTTCTGTTTCTTATCATAGGCTCAATATCGTATGGGAGCAGGGAGTGGTGTTTCGAGTTTTACATCAACAATGACTCCCCGTCCATCTGCAGTTCCAAGCTCAACTGCTGGCACCAGCAGTGGTACAAGTACTGTTACTTCAACTATTACAGCCCCAACTGCAGCAGCAGCAACTTCATCCTCTCGATCAACTCCTTCTGCTCCTTTGAATACAACTCTTCCTATAAGATTGCCCACTCTTACTTCTCAGGTAATTATTGATATTGACTTTTTTGTATTATTTTTGTAATAAATGTGTTGCAATTCATTTATCGGGAAAGTACAGTTACAATAAATCCTCGTCAGAACAAATTTTGGCTTTTGCAAACTTGTGGATCCATCCGAACTGACTTAGAATTTACCTAACAAAGTTCGATAAATACAGCAAACATGGATTAGAATAAACTTGCTTCTTATTTACCAAACAAAATTCAATAAATGTGAGAACCAATCACTGATTGTGTGTGTGCCAAGACTAATTGGATACGTTGATATGGAAGAATTCTGAATTATTTGATATTTTATAGAACTTTACATACCTCTTCATGTAATTGACTAATGTTACATTCGAAAATAGTATAAGAGACAACAAACTGCTTGGTTGATTTACCAACCGATGTAAGGTAAGGTAAAAAATATGAGGGGCAACTGAACTGCCTTTGAATTTACCAATAGATGTTCGCAAAATGCGGCTAACTACTAAACTTGGGTTTAGGTTTAACTAACTTTGTGCCTCAATGATCATCCCTTACCTTCAATTAGTTTATAACGAGGGTTTACTGTACTCGTATATAAATAAGATTGCTTTCTCACCTATAAGTGTTATTAAAGTATGGTACAAAATATTTGTTTTATTCAGCTTGTTTGCTTTAATTAAAATGAATAAAACTGAGATTTAATTAAAAGAAAAGACAAATGCACTTTTGAAATAAACTGACATTTCAGAATAGAAATCCAAAGACACAGATGTTCTTTTCTTTGCAACTCTACAACATGGAACTAATAACAAGGTGGCTCTCTGAAATTATCAAAATGATTATAAAAGTGTTATTTTTATCTTTTTTGAAATTTCTATTTTTTTTCTTTCTCATAGATCACGATATATGCTTACATATGCATAAGATAATTTTTAGATAATTTAGAAATTGGCTAATTATATATTTGAAATAAAAGAACACATCAAACATTATATATTTATGATTTTTGAAACAATTTAGCAAGATGACAGTAAAATAAGCATGTCTACTGGGGTGAAAAAAAACAATTGATCTAATCTTATAATGAACAGTGTTTGTTTGTTTTTTTTTTTTGTTTGCTAATCCTGACACTTGACTCAGGAGTAAACATTTTGTTGATGAAAATACCTCTAATCCACCATTTCTAGCTATACACTATTCTTGCTAAACAAATTCTGAATTCTTTTTTTAAACAAAAGAAAATGTCAATCTGAGTATATCTGCAAATTAGATTGTGATGCATTTTGTATAGCAATGATCAGCAAGCAAATCTTGCTGGCTGTAGTTTACAAAAAAATTCTACTAACATAACAAAATAAGATTCACATGCCAAACTTTTAGTGTTTGAATTTGAAAGTAACATTATTATTTAACTCTTTTTATTAGACAACTGGTAATTTATCCACTGGTACCCCATTGAACCTTGGTCAGTCCTTTGCTACCTCCAGTTCAAGTCCATATCTTTTTGTGGAAGTTGGGCCTGATTCTTTAACTGTCAACAGCATCTCAGCTCATGTAGTTAGTTCAGTAGACACTACTTCTACCTCTACTGCCAATACATCATCTGCACGTAAGTATATGTATATATTTTATGTGTATTCTTTCTTCAGTTACTAACTTAATTTAGCTCTTTGACATTAAACAATTTTTAAGCCACTTAATTGCTTTCTTGATTTATATTATTAGTGCTGAAAAAGTTGGTTCACAGGAACTCCCCAGTTTTTCTTTTCATCACCTGTTTTTTCTTAATCTTTGAAGTGTCTTTTATGGTACTGCCAGTTCCCAAGCTGAAATGTCCCAGGAGTTCATTTTTAATCGTATATGACACCTAGTGCGGTTCTGAACCTTGACAGAAAAATGTGAAGTGAATAACATTCAGAGACAAATGAACTCATTTTTTAATACTATTCTGACCAGAGGAATTCAGAAAAATGGTTATTATTAAGAATCAAACATATTTTATTGTTATTTCAGGACAAAAACAGCATAAAAATGTGAAAGAATGCTGAGAAATCCAACTTAAAGTTTCCATACATGAATAAGATATCTATTGTTGATCCTATTATCTGATTTTTTTTATTTTTTTAATTTTTTTTCATTCGTTGAGGCGTCTATTTTATGATTCTGCCTGTTAACTGGGTTCTAATATCTGTCAGGGGTTCATTTTAACCCTACATTATACCTGATATGAATCAGAAGCAAAAAATAGAAAATCGCATAACCTTTAAAGTAAACAATATACCAGAACAAATGAACACTTTTTTTCCATTCAATTCTGACCATAAGAATTCAGAAAAATAGTCACTATTAAGATACAAACACACCTTGAATCTATTTCAGGACAAAATAGCAAGAAACTGTTAAAAAATCTGAGAGAAGAATTAGTCATGCAGTTAAAATAGAATAATTCAAGGGTCTGATTCAAAATCTACCAGATGATATTAACCATTTTTTGTTATTTTAGGAGAGCTCATTCAAAATCAGAGCCGAAATTGCATTTTCATGTTGAATTGTATGCCAGTGATTCTGAATTTGACGATATAACTCAGGATTATATCCCCATAATGTGTTTTCAGCATGTTGATTTTAAAAAATTTTTAAAAAAATTCCAGAAAAAATATCGTTAACATACAAATTCCAAACTAATATTGTCAGTTGTATGTATTGAGCATAGAAAATTACAGCCAAAAATGTGGTGCTAGCTAGATAACATTTTATGGAAAAATTTCAAGTATATGTGTACTTCATATTACAGAATTTATAGATTGCAGATTGATTTAAAAATGGTGATATATACATATCACTTGGAAGATGATTATATCAGCTTTCTAACTGTATATCTGTGTCAATTTATATCTGGCAAGTGTAAAAAGTAACAGCTAAAAAAGTGAAGATAGGGATTCAGCATTTTACACTGAAATTTTGTGTATATGGATACTTTATAATAGTCCGTTTTCTTAGCAATGTTAGTCAAAAATTTTGAATTGCAAATACGCCACTAATAGCTGTTGTATTATATAGATCATGCAAATCAATACAAGGAGCTTTTTGAATTTAGCAAATTGGCCTGCAAACCAAAAAGTTATGGCTGTAAAAACAGATAATGATTATGATTATTCAGACAATTTTCAATATTGATGTAATTTTTTTATGAGGAATCCAAAAATTTGATTTGTATTTTTTAATAAGTAACTGAAAAAAAGAAAACGCCCCAAAATAAAGGTCAGATTCAGTTGAAGAAGTCAACCTTGCATCAGGAAAATGCTTTCATAACAAATGCAATCACTTTCAACTCATGAATCTTCTTGACCTTCATTTCATATTTTTCTGGCTAAAATTTCAGGAATTGGTTGAGTATTTTTTTACTCATTTAAAGGCTACTTATTAGATAGAACAACTATAAAATCCTAGAACAAATAATTTAAGCAATAAAAAATATTGTGCGTTCACTTTTATTTAACTTATCTTATTTGCTGGGGATTTGCTAAAAAAAAGTTGACAATTAAATGACTCCATTTCTCAGTTCAGCAGAAGTTCTGGATAAAATTTGGTTTATCGATCTGGAGGAAAAAAAAAAAATTATGAAAGAAATATACTCTGTACAGTAGTTTGATTTTCTTTGACTAAAATTGAGAAAATTTTTCCAATTTTCAGCTAACTTTATAGATATTAAAATATACATTTTGAGTTACTAAGATAAATTGAATTATTTTTATAAGATTGCCATAATTAGCAGATGCTCAGTGAAATCATGGATGAGCTGAAGGAAAAGTTTTGAATTTGATTTTAGTTTTCATTGTTAAAAAATTTCTGAAAGCATTAAAACAAATTTAGTTTACTTCATTTTAAGTGTGTTTTGATTTCCGATCATAATTTTGTAACGTGACTTTGTGTTTCATTTCATTATGTATTTGTCTATTTTCAAATTTATTCTTACTTTTCACACTCTGTAAATTCATTCATTTTTCTGGCATATTTTCCTTTGAGAGGTGTCAGTCGAAAAAGTTTTCAGGATTTATTTTAAAGACTAAAAACAAATTGAAAAATTTTTTTCAACTCGTACATGCTTTATGCATTCAGTAATAACAGCATAACCAATGTTGAAATTTTGTAAACCCCCCCCCAAAAGCATGCCAAGTAATTTTTAATTTAGTGTGCGTTCCATTCCCAACATACTAGTCTAGTAAATTACCAACGCACGATGCTTTACAAAGCTTACATACATAAGGTATAAATAACTCCCCTAGCCATTGATCATGCGCTACTGTAAATGAGTTGAATGAAACGTTCAACTGACTAGTCGATTTCTCGTATCTGCTAAATTAGCTGCTTTTTTTTTTTACAAGGGGTTCCTTTACTAAAACTCATTGTGCTTAGATACACAGATGGGTAGAAACATGGTTTTCATCATCATCATCATCAATCTTTTATTGTCTGTCGTTGAACATAGACCTTTCCCAGGATCTGCCACAATTCTCTAGCGGCGCCAGTGCTTTCTGAATTTGTCTACTTCATCTCTCCATCTTGTATTCTGCCAGCCTCAGTTTTGCATGTGATCTCTGGGCATCCTTGTTGTGAGTCATGATGTCCATCAGTTGTCAGTCATTCTTACATGGCCTACCCATTGCCATTTAAGTTTTTTAATAGATTCTGTAATGTCTTGGACTCCTGTTTTCTTCCTGATATACTGTGCTGTCTTGTGATCTCTCCATATGAGGTTGAGCATGATTCTCTCATATACACGTTGCATGCTTCTCAGTTTGCAGATCTGTCTCTTAGTTAGGTTCCATGTTTCAGCTCCATAAATGACTATCGGGGAAAATGCATTGGTTGTATACTCTTCTGTTTAGGATTATTAGGATCATCTGGATTTTGAAAGTTGAGCTTGCTCTACAGAAGGCTTGCCATCCTTCACTTGATTTCCTCATCTTTTGAGGATCTCATGGAGATTCATTGTCCTAGGTAGATGTAGTGGTCTTCTTTCCCCAGTTTTATGTCTTTTTGCAATTTTGACAGTTATATCCTCATTCTAGATGTGATGCACATGATTTGTTTTACTGAAGTTCATTTGTAGGCCGATTTTCTCTGCTTCTTTCAGTTCATCTAGCATTAGGTTCTCTGTGAAAATGACTGTGTCGTCTGCAAATCTGAGGTTGCTCAGATATTTGCTGTCTATTTTGATTCCTCTACTCTCCCAGTCCAGGTTTCAGAAGATCATCTCGAGGCAGGCTTTGAAGAGTTCAGATGAACTGGTATCGCCTTGCCTTACTTCTTTTTGGAGTTATAAGGGTTCAGAGTCTTTATGTAACCTGATGAAGGAGTTGCTGTGATTGTATATATGTTACAGTACTTAGACATATACATGACCATGGAACTTTTTACCCGAGTCGAATGCCTTCTTGAAGTCTATAAATGCTACAGCGAGTGCAGGCAATAAGCCTTGTGAATTCTATTTTAGATGGGGGCATATATATAGTTTGAAAGAGAATTCTATCAGTATTTTAACAGGGTATCTTTTCAATTTGTGTCTGGAGTGCCACACTATGGGGGATTTTAGGGTGTCTATTGGATTGAGATCATACATTGGCTGATAGAAACAGCTGAAATATTAATATTTCTTCAAGCAGCAATATAGGAATGCAACATCTGCGTAGGACAATCTTGGGAGGGGGGAATGACTCTAAAATATGGTGAAAAAGGTGTATGGGTTAGGTGAGAACCACTGATTTATGATAATTTCTGATCTTTTTATCTAATTAGTTCTTACAACATAACTAATATAACCATTTTAATTAAATCTGACATTTTCCAAGTGACCCACATCTGTATTAATTTGAGTTATTACTTTTTTATTCTCTATTTTCTGATGATAATTGTCTTGGTTTTTGTTAGTGGACAATATGTATCGGACACTGAATCTGATAAATAAAATTCATGCTGTACATTTTTGTTCTATTTAAACAGAGAGAACTTTTCAACTCAATCTTGATCCTAGTGGAGTGAATGCTGGTCATCAGCCCTCAACACCTACTCCAGTCTCTACAAACAGCAATGCTGGAAGTACTGACACCAGTAACCGTAGTTCTACTTCAACATCAACTACAACTACTAGCACCATCAATAGTGGTATCGGTGTTGGACCAGGACGAGCTACAGTGGTTCTCCCTGGCGGAATGCCAAATATTCAAGGCCTACTTGGTTCTCAACACAATGCCCGCACTATTGATCCTTATTTGCCATGCATGTCTCGACACTTTATTGCTTCACAAACTCAAAACACTATGGGTGCAAACACAGGCACATCTAGCAATGTTGGCAATGTACCTACCCAGCAATCCTCTAATCAGGTAATCTTTTTTTCCCTAATTGTCTTCATTCGTGGAAATTCTATAAGTACATATCAGCTCCAGAAAATGAACATTTTTCATTTAGATATAGTCTTTTTACAAATAGAAATATTTACTATTAAAAGGAAGATTTTATTTTGACAGATTAATTTCAAGGATATTCAAGAACTCATTATGCCTTATTTTTTTCTGGAGATGAATTGTTAATATTAATTCTTTTTTCCCTCTTGATATTCAAACAGTTCATTCTCAAATGAACTTTTTCCTGATAATATTCCCACCTTCTTCCTTAACCTGGTAAGGAAGACAATGCTTTATCTGGGCAACTTGTAATTTTATTGTTGTCATTTTTATATGATATATTTATTATTTATCCATCCTATGAAATTTTCTGCATACAGGTGTGACTCTTTGGGGATTGATTTACATGTAAATTCATGCTGAAAATGGACATTTTTTTTGTGCCTGTTTTTTTTTGTTTATTCTCTCTTAATTGTAATTGATCTGAGATTGATTTTGGAAAAAAACTTTGAATACTATCTAATTTCCATCTAGAACTGAGGGTACTTCAGTATTGTTCATAGAGATAGAACAGAAGAATTCAAGAAGTTTGATATGGTGGTTATAAAATTTGAAGTGGAGTATTCCTTTTTGTATTTCAGGTTTTGTTATTGTTTTTTTGTCAATAGTATAACATGCAGTTTTAACTTCTATAACCCTTGAAGGTTTGATGTATTATTCCTCCACTCCTGTTTATACTTATATGAATGATTTAATCATTTTCCCCTTTTCGGTAGGCTGCTGATGCTGCCTTGGGTGATGTAGTGGCTGCAGTGATGGCTGGTTTGCTTGGAACAAATGAATCCCAAACCTCCAATGCTCCATCTGATGGTAATGATTTTATTGTAATATTGCATTTTACGATTAGATTAATGATTTTTTAGATTATTCATTTACACATGTGCAACTGCCAAGATTTTACTTCTCTCCTCTCTTGGCATTTCTTGATTGTAATGGAAGCAAAGTGAAAATATATTGGAAGAACCTAAAAGTTTCATCTTGATTAATTAAACAAATTTACAGGTACTAGAGACTGAAGAAAATTATTTGTACTTGGTTTTGAGTATTTTCACTATTTATTTCCATGGAAGATGGATGAATTAAAAACATGATGATTTCTAAAATTTTCAATTATTGATGCACTTGAATTAGCATACATTTCAATGAATAAAGAGAAAATCTTGGATTTATTTAATGAACAGTAAATGGTGTGATAAAAGGAACCAAACATTTTAATTAAAGATCAAATCTGAACGGTAAGAACTATATTTGCTTTCTAATTTTTTTTTTGTAGGTTTCCAGCCCAATACATCTTCCACTCCAAGGCCGGCTTCTAATCCAGTTACTATTCCTCAGTTTTCTCAAGCTATTGGTGGCCTGGCTAGCCCTGTGTTTGCTATGGTTTCTCGTAACTTAGCAAACATGACACGCACAGGTCAGACAACTGCAGATATGACTCAAGAACCTGCTACATTTGTGCAAACATTAAGAAATCTCTTGCAAGGCGCAGCCGTGAGTTTTTTTTCCTTTCTTTAAAGGCATTTTAAAATTTCTCTTTGTTGGCTCTTTAGTTCAGGTCTTTCATTTTGATGTCCTAGTTTTTTTTGATTAGATAATTTTCCACAGTCAAACTATAAGTTATAATCACATGCATTATATACAAAAATTATTTTAATACTAAAAGCTGAATATTATTTATCTGTATCTATTATTTTTGTTTTATCATTTTAAAGTTATCTACTTATCATTATCTACTTATATATAATGAACAGTGATTTTCTTGGTTCTCTTTGCTGATAAGAATATCTCCTACCCACCATTTCAAACTGAATTTTCTCACTGAAACAATTTTTTAGTTTGTTTTCTAAAATCAAATCTGATAGAATTCTAATCCAGGTAGTGATCACTTTTTGAAATTTTAGTTTTTACAACATTTTTGCTTTTTTTTGAAAGATGAGAGAGATTTTTGCTTTTGTTATGTAGCGTGCCATTATAGAGGCAGAGGACAGCCTATCATACCATCCTAACCATTAGGGTCTTGGGATACTCAAAAAAAATTTTCCCTTTATAAATTAATGGTAATCACTTAATGCTATTTCGGCTCACAAAAAGCTTATATAGGTACTCTACTTTCAGAGAGCGAGGGAAACCCAATAATATCCTTGGAATTGAACCTGCAACAAGTACTAGAGTTCAATTAGTATAAATATGTATGCACAGTAAACCCTCGGTTTAATAGACGAGTGTGGGTTGACGGTTTTGAATGATAATAGCCTTCATTTCATTGAGAAACTTTTCATTTTTGAGAAATACTAATTTTTGAATTTATGTCTAAAAAAAAAAGATTGTGTAGGTTGAATCTCCATAAAAATGTAGATTTACTTACCAGGAAATAGAATTTAAAACTATAATTCATTTTTGGATACCTGAAAAAAAAAAATATTGAACTTGGAAAATTTGGGATTATAAGATAAATATCTATTAAAAACAAAATTCGATACCACATGGTTCATTTGATTTTTGGAATGAATGCAAAAAATGCTTTAATAATATATTTATAAGACCTATTTAAAATCATTTATACAACAATGATGATAACCAATGCGACACAAAATAGCTGAAATTGAATGAATGTTTTCAATTGTCTGTTTGTATTGTCTCTGGAAGTAGATCAGCACTCTGTTTCTAAGTGCACTTATTTTAAATGTAAAAAATTTATCAACTAGATAATGTCCACAGGTAATCGAAAAAACTAAACCTTGTAAATGAAAAACAAAGTGAAGGATGAAAAAAGTTTCAGTGCACTTAACAGCAGAGATCAGCATCTTGTTTTTGAGAGAACAAAAAATTGTAAACTCATACATGAATGAATAAAGAATAAATAAATATTGAATTGAGCAGATGTGCATTTGAACTGGTTTCTGGATGTGGGCAAGAAATGGAATGTAATGTGGTTTTACACTAATGACTACATAATCTAAGTGTCACTCAGCTAGTTTACAAAATATTTTTTGACTGATACCCCCTGTGAAGCATTTGATACAGTTGCTTTGCTGAATGGATTGAAGTCAGGACTGTTGAGTTCATCTTCGAACATGTAATTCATGAGGTAATGAATGATCTGCTCATACCTTAACTATCATATTTTGTCTACAACTTTATAACTATAACATAGAATGAATCGGCCAAAATGTTGTGACTTCATTGAGAATGGTCTAAATCATCCAAACAAAAGTTGGTATCAAACATATTTGTTTGAAAATAAACTTGGACTGTTTATTTCAATTTTCATTGCACAAGGAAGACTTTCAAAGTACAGAAAACTGACTGATTCTCGTCTTGTTTGGGCCATCATCAGCTTAACATAATTTGCTAGAAAAAAAAAAATTTTTTTTATACCCATGAAATTTTTTTTTTTTCCTGGGACCACGGAATAGGTTTTTAGCAAGTTAGTGGGGGATGAGGGCATTCAAAAACTCTGAAGGTCTGGGGTGGGGAGGTCAAATTAAATTCATGCTAAATTGGACACAATTTTTAAGCCTACCTACAATTGTGTCAGCTTTTTAGAAACCATCAACCAAAACTGTAAACATGGGTTTCTTCAATTCTTAAGCTGGTCTGGCTGGCTGTGTATGTATTGCAGATACAAGCCATACCAATTCAATTAGGAGGCTGAAAATTTGAATATTTACTAAAAAAAACATCATTTGTTTTTTTTCAAAATCTTCCCACCCCATGATAGGTTTTTAGTGGGAGTGGGTTAGTCAATTTGCAATGTAAGTTTATGCTAGATTGTTCCCTTGGTTCAAGTCCAGCAGCACTTGCACAACGAAGTTACTTATTCAATTATTTTTTATATTGCTCCATGTTATCAATTAGAGAAAGGCAAAATAATAGACAAATATTTTCATTTTCAAAATAAAACACATTTTAAATTCACCATTTGACAGCATTCAAGATGGCTCATCAAATAAATTGAGTTTCAGTGTTTCAACTATTTTTTTTCTTTTTAACAAAACTGTTTCAAGACCTGCTCATAGTTGTTTTAGTCTCTTGACTCTTTGAATATTAGAACACAATCCGGTCAAGATCTGTTAATTCATATTCACGAAATAGTTGTAAAAATATTTCCGTCAACTTCCCTGTTGTTTTGTTTAGTTTTGACAAAGGAGGAAAGACATAAAGACAGAAAGGGTGCCTGCTGTTTGGAAATCAATTGTTTTTATTCATTGATAGAAATACACTGAATGTAGAATGATACTTATGTTAACAAATAAATTTTTGTGTGTGTGTGTGTGTTCAGAATATTTCTTTTTACTGTGAAAGGTGGTTAGTACTACATATGTTGCGAGTGTTGAATGCTTATCTGCTAGATTTTGTCCAAGATTTGGGACGTTGGCTACTTTCTGGTCATTGTGTTGCATATTTTGGAAGCTGACTCCTATCACTGTTGTACTGGAGATTTCAATTATTGTGCTATTGATCTGAGAATTTGTCATGCGTTGATGACTTTCAGATAACAAATTCCAGTAACAAAGAAGCATAAGTGCTCGAAGGTAGACACTTGACTTGCAGAAGAAAATGCTTTCTTTTCAGCAATTACGATGTGTGGTCAGCTGAATATGTTGAGTAAAAAAAAAATCATCAGATTTCTCATCTGCATATATTTCTCAGGGAGGGGTTGGGCCGAGTGAAAAAAAAAAAATAGTTAGAGTGAGCATTTTAGATGATATTTCAGTACTTGTGCATATTTGATTTTTCTAATCTGGTTTCACACACCAGGAAGGTCTGCATGCACTCCCAGGTAGACCAGCAGAGAAAAATTCATTTTAGTTGAATATTTAAAAAAAAATTAGAAAATAATCATTTTTGCATTTTGTAAATTTTGTACTTTCAATCCTTTGTTTCTTCTGGTAATTTGTCAGTTTTGACAGCAAATGATTTTGAAACTTTTTTTAAGAGGGGGGTTCAATTTACAATGTAATTATAATGATAAACTGGACGTGGTAGTGTTCCTGCCTGGGGTGTACAAGAAGTTATTTTTCTCTGCTGGCAACACTGGGAATTACTGCTAGTATATGTATATGTATTTATTCTATATTTTCTTTTTCTCTTTTTCCAGAGAGGCCCAACAGTAGGTGTGCAGGTCACTTCAAGTGGTGGTCTTTCAGCTACAACTAATAGCAATACTACTGCTAATGCAAATACTTCTAATGCTGCTCAGTGCCAGTCAACAAGTTCTAGCAGTCTTGTTTCAGGCCAGCAGCAAACTGCTGCTAATCCTAGTCAAGCAATTCCTGATGAAGCTATTGCTCAACTGATCCGTGGTATCAGCAATAACCTCACACAAGCTGCGTCAGGCCAGCAGAATGTTGGCACAATATGGGATGTATTCAGTTCAATTGGTGATGAATTGGATATAGAGCAATTTGAAGGTGTGTGTTATTCAGTGCAGCAAAAAAATAAATGTTTATATAATTTTTTTTTTTTTTTTTTTTTTCCAAATAATCTGCTGCCCGAAAATTCAACTTAACTGTTTAATAAAGTTTAAAGTTTAAAATTTTTAAGTTGTATTTCTTTCTAGTACATTGAGCTGTACATGGTCTGTATACTTCTTTATTAATTTCTTTTAAATTGAGTGAATTTTTCATGTTTCCTTCTCCATATATTTTGAATATTTCTATTTACATAATCATTTAATCAAAGTTTTGTAAGTTTTACATCTGTATGATAATCTCATTTATTTGATTGTTAAAGCAAATTCCAATATTCTAATCATATTGCACTTGAAGAAAAACTATTGTTGACTCTTCGTGAATTCTCAGTACAGACAATCATCTGGCCATTTCTTCATTTATTGGAGCTAATCTTTCATTTGCATTCATATTTTTCAATTGAATGTATTAAAATTCATACAACCACCACAGTCTCTTTTAGGATAGTCAAGTTTCAAGTCTTTTGATTGGTTTCCTCACATAAAGCATCTTTTTTATAAGCTGATCATTTCTCTAGCTATCTCATAACTTGTGAGCTTTAATGGACAACTCTTCAGCAGTTTAAGCTACCAAAAATGTTTTATTTAGGCAAGGTTATTATTTTTAATTTCCTGCCTATGATTCTACTTGATGCTATATTCTGATTACCTAGTATTGATTGTATTTTCATAACAGATATTTTTATTAGCATTTTTATCTTATTTTGTTGCATTTTATCATAATTATGAATGTATGGCATGCAAGTCCAAATTTTGTCAAAACCTACTTCTCAATTATTTCTGCCGGTTTAATTGCTGAAGACATGATCAGCTAAAGAAAGGGGGTGCAATAAAAAGTAACAAAATTAAATGAAAGAAAATTAATAAAATATTAATTATTAAAATGCCTCATCTTCAGAGATAGCCAAGATATTAGTTATAGAAGTAATTGAATGAAGTCTGATACTTCATGATAGATTAATGATGTTATCTTTGTAGTATGGCTATTTTGCCATTGAGTTCAATATGTTTAGAATAAGCATGATAAAAACATATCTTTGCTTTGTTGTTATGCTCATAATATTGGATTAAAACCTGGTATTTATTGTGATTCAACTCTTGAATCGATTTTGATACAGTTGAGAGAAAAATTTATCTAGTAATATTTAAATTTGAAAAATAATGAAAGAAAGCTTCATATATGTAAGTAATGTATCATTTAAAATTGTCTTGCTATTATAAATATTAACACAATCATTTCCTTACACTCAAATTTCGTCATCATTTCTCTTCCTTTATATATAACATATGTTGTTTTTTTCTCTTCAGGTCTTAATAATGATATTTTCCAGTGTGTTGCTCGTCATTTCACCATCCCTGATCTAATGACAGTTTTATTAGGTAACACAGAACCACTCAATAGATTGCGAGAGCCACTTAGAGATTTAGTGCATAATCGTATTTTAAATGGTGCTGAACCAACCGAAGCCAATGTCCAAAATGCTGTGCTGCAGCTCCTTGGAGATACAAGAGAAGAAATTCGTGTCCTTGTGGTAAGTATGATATTTAAGTAGAAAAAAAAGTAGTTTTTTTTGTTTGTTTTTTTTTCCTTCTTGCAGCTTCAAGGAACAAAATGATAGAATATGAGATATATCCAATATCTTATGGGGGTTCACAGCCGTGCTTCTTCTCCTGATTTGATGAATTTTGTGGCAAAGAAACCTCATCTATTGCACGACTATAAAAGTACATAATTATCGTGCACAGACCTGTACCATAAATTAGAATTTCAAATAAAAGTAAATCAATTTAAAATCAGTATGATTTTTAAAAGTCAAATATTGCTTTTCAATGTAGATCATTAATTAGTCTAAAAATAAGGGTCACCCAGAATATTTCTTTCATTGTCTGGGTAGGTGTTCAGCTAGTAGTTCATTACTCATAATTGTGTGTTATCTATAATGAAAAATTTCATTTTTGTATTTTTTCTCCTGTTTGGAAATTGTTTCCAAAGTGATGCCTCTTGATTTATTTTCAATTTTTTTTTTCGCTGTAGGCTATTGCTGATGTTCAACCTAATATTGATGCTGAAGGTACTCTAACTAATTTCTTGAAACATCAGTATACTAAAATAATAAAACTGATTATTGAACCTGAAGGTAAGAATTATTTGCATTTCAAGTCTACCTCAATATAAATTGTGAATTGTGTTCCAAGTCTCATTGCTCTAAAATTTACATCATACTTTTTATGTTATTCCTAAAGGCACTTTATTTATATTATTAAGTAAAATATTGTTAAAGTTTATATAAATTATAATTTTACATGTTCTACTACCATCTTCGCTGTATGCTAAATTTTTTGATAGCTTTTTTTTTTCCCTCTTGGCTATGAATGATTATAAAAATAAAAAAAAACGCATTGATGCATTAAGTACTCCTCAAACTGTTGGTCCTCAAATTGTATTGAATTAATTCAAGTAGCGCTTCAACTTATATCTTCTTGGAACATAAATTTATAAGGAGCAAGTTATTTAGAGATTTTGATATTGTATCTATATTAGTAATGTACTTTTATTGTCTCAAGTCTTCAACAAAAAAATTATATGCACTAAAACATTGCTTGAAACTTGATGCATGAACACAAAGACCATAACAGACTTACTTCTGATTTATGAAACTAAGTTTGATAAATGCGGTGGAAATCTTGACCCTAACAAACTTTATTAACAAAACAAGATGAAACCAGGGGTTACCAAACTGCCTTTGGACTTACTAAACAATGTTTATTAAATATGCCAGCTTACTTCTTATTTCCCAGAAGAGGGGGCAATCATCAGGTACAACAAGCTTTGGGTTCTAATGTCTCCCCTTTCTTCCGATTAGTTCGTTATAATGAGGTTTACTGTAATTTGATTTAATCCAGAACTAATAATCTAGAATATTTAGAAATTTTACAGCAAAAATGTTTTCAAGTAGCATTACAGTATTTAAAAAAAATTTTTTTTATCAAGTTTCAAACCGAATAATATTGCAATGTGTTTTGTTTTTTTTCCCTTATTTAGAGTCCTTTGGTTCAAGACTATATGACTGGTTCAAAAGATTTTTGTCAGAACTAATTGTTCTTGGGCGGCATTGTCTTGGTGGTGGTTATCCTGCTTTTCAACGTTTGGTACACGATAGATTGGTGAGTAAAATTATCATCTTTGTTGAAAACATGTTTGCAATTCCTGCTAGCTATTGTAGAAATCTTTTCCATTTGTTTTTTTGCTGTTACCTTATGGTTGAGAATTCAAGTTATTTGATTTGGATTTCTGCTGGTTCTTCATTTCAGATGTTATCTGGGTAAAACAATTGTAAACAATGTTGAATTCATACCTATTGCTTTTGCGATGAAGTGAATTTGTTAACCCATTTAAAAAAAATGTGTTCCTTCGAGAAGCTTTGAATGTTAGAATACAAATACCTCTTAGTATTCAGCTGGGAAGTTTTTAGTGTAAACAGCTAAGGACCCGGGTTTACTTGAATGAATTCCTAATTAACGAATATTTATCATGAAACGTAACTTCTGCAATATGTATTAGTTCATTAGGAATTTATTGGCGGGTTTTCGGCTGGTGGCATTAATTTGTAAAAGTTATTTTTATGAATTTTGATACAGCTGTTGAATGTGTATAACCAAAATAGCACAAAAAAAATCATTTCTGATTTGGCATTCTTGTGTTCTCAGTCAATACTTCAATTTGTTCAACTAACTTTGCAATAAAGCCTCTTTGGCATCTGTTGACAGTCTTGGATCTTACGCTGCCTAAGAAAATCACATTTTTTTTTTTTTTTTAAAGTAGAACATTCTTTGTTTATACTGTTCATCATAAAATTAACTATTTTTCTCGTTTCCATGTTACTATTTTTGCAAGATTCAATTACAGGGCTTTGATATTTTAAAAAAAAATTTCAATAAACAAATGCATAATTAATGTAAACAGTGATTTTTAAGGAAGAAAAAAAAAAACAGCTTAATTCTAATTTGAGATGACTGAAATAATGTTTTTTGTAAATAAATTTTAGAAATGAAATTACAAGAACATATTTAAATTTATTGCTGTATTTTTTTTATTTTTTTCATTGGAAAATTTCATAATTGTGAAAATAAATATTATTTTTGCAGCACCATTTGACAAATGGCATTAATGTTGTCATGCAGCAGTCAATGATCACAATGGCAACTCTGCAGTTGAATGCATTTACTCCCCAGCAAACAGAAGATGATATAATACATTACATTGTATGGAAAGATTCTGATGCTGCTGCTGCTACTCCTACCATGAAGAAAAAAACAGAACCTCTGCGATCTGAGGCTGATGGAGCTTCAAGTGTTTCCCCAATGGATGTTGACACAGACATCCCAATTTTCCCTCAGGTATACCTTTTTTCTACAAGTGTAAAAAGTAAGAATCAGCTGCTAACACAAATTAAAATCCCATTACGACTTGTACACTCCAAGCACACAAAGTCAGCTTTGTACATATGAACATTTGGTCAATTAGATTTAAAATGGGTGTGATGAGCGCATCACATTTTGAAAAAAAAAAACTTGAAATGGTTCTCTTTAAAATGATACCAACATCCAAGATATAAATATGGTTTCTGTCTTTTCATTACATTCTGACGAGTCATAATTTCATACTTTTTTTATTACAAATTAAATTACAAGAATTTAAAGCAATGAAGCAACTTTGCTTGAAATTGTATCTCAAAACAGTGGAGCTTACTATATCTTGTAGCAATACCTATGCCCCTGCAGCTGGAAGATTTTCTTCTAAATTCTTTTCTTCTTCAAATCCTTTTCCTTAACTTACTCCACATCACTTTGTGGACAATAGACTTGTAATAATCAACTATGGATTTAGTTCCTTACCATTGTTGCATTTTAATGTATGATTGCATCATTGTTCCCAACACCACAAGTGCAGATTACTTTGACCAGGACTAGTTTTTTTGGGAGGGTGCAAATTTGACCCTATAACGTGATGTAGGTAAATTAGGATCTGGTTCTGAATATTGTTTATCTTTTGTGATGCATAGATCTCGACTTTATATAAGTATGAACATACACACTCAATTATGTAGAAGTACAATGCCTAAAGAATCTCAAACAAAAATACAAACATTTTGCTGTCTTTTGTGGAACATACCTACTTTTAATTGGTAGGTCTATAAATACATTTTCCTTTTCAGAGATATGTTATGTGATAAATACTTGATTAGTTTTTTGTTTTTTTCTGAATTTAGAACAAAACTGATACTAGAAAAGATGAAGGGAACAGAGCTCATGTAAATGGTGTTCACAAGGATGCAGCAGCTTCTTCTGTTGCTTACAGTCCATCAATGGAACAAGAAATTGCTGCAGCATCTAGTAATGGTGATGACTGGTGCAATGTAGTGCCAGCGGTAAGTACTTAAAGAGGAATTTAAAAAGATACTAAATAATCTCATTAGAAATAATTTCTCTAAGCATCCTTTTCTACCTTTCAGGAATGGGTCCCAATTATCCGACAAGACATTCAACAGCAGAGAAGGCAGAACTCACAAACTCCATTCAGTGATACATATTTGAGTGGAATGCCAGCAAAACGGAGAAAAGTAAGTCTACATAACAAATGATTCATTTGCCTCTTCCTTCTATCTTTAGGCCTCTTCCTTCTATCTTTAGAATTGACCATTTCGTATTCATTCATCTCACAGCATATTGTTCCCTCAATATATATTGATTTATTTTTTTCTTCAATGATTGGTAACAATTTTATAACTGTGGAAAACTTCCCTTGCAGGAAAGGTTTAATTTCAATCTTAAATTCAGATAACTTTGATTCAAATTTATAGTCCCCCTTTCTTTTTGTGTCTCGTGTAAAAATTCATAAATTGTGGAAATGAAAATTTCTGTATCGTAACAGTTTTACTGGTTTAAAATATTTTGGTAATTGAATGTATAGAAAAAAAATCCTTCTGTTTACCTTGTTCCGATGTGTGACTATTCTTTTTGTATTTAGATGAACCATGGGAAATCTTCAAACTTAAGTGACGGGTCAGAATTTGTACCAGATTCCTTGAAAAAAGCTGTGGTTTCAGCTGGAGTGGAGCCATTGAGCAGTTTAGAAAATTTATCTTCGGAGGCTGCTCATGATACAACTCTACATTCAGCATTTGAAGAACAAATATGTCACAGCGTCTTACAGCGAATTCATTTGGACTCTGATTATAATCCAGAAAAATTTCCAAACACCGAAGAGTATTTTAAAAATCAACATGGTGAATGAAGAAATCCTTCCTCACTTTCAGTCTATCAGGGAAGGTTGGATTAGAAAGGCATCAGATAAAAGCCCTGCTGCTGCTCACTTTGGATTTAATTGACTCATATATTATACATATTTAATTTAGTATTATCCTATTTTACCCCAACTTTTGAAATTCCCTGATCGACAAATCTGTTGTCTACTGATCTACCTTTGTATGTTATTGCAGTTAAAGTAAGCAGTGACCATCTTAGGTAGTCAGTTTTTGATTGGTGAAAGAATGGATAAGAGATATATTTGTTGGTGGCCACTTAGTATATTAACTATAGCTACTGCTACCCAACTATCGTGCAGACATACCTCTTCAAGAGAACAGGGAGTTTTATTTTTCTGCTTATTGCATTGTCCCTCAGCATTATATAGCATCTTCAAAATTTATATCTTGTATTTTGAGTATGTGCAAAAAGATCAGAAGTAAATCCTAAGTTACAAGTACTGCAGTGATGATATTAACAGTTCTATGCACTTAATCATGCTATTTTAGCATAGTTATTTTTTCTTCACAACTCTTCAATTTATACTTATTTTATGTAACATCCATTTTTTACCTTTTTGGAGAAAAGAGAAAAAAAAATCATCTTCCTAAATTGAAATCATTGCAGAAAGTTTGACATACCAGCCCCAAAACTTATTTCAATGATAGTTACTTCCAGTGTATATTTCTACTTTATTTTATTTATTTATTTATTTTTTTTTCATTTGAAATATGAATAATAAAAATGGATGAAATTTAAAATTTTCTTCTTTATATACTTTTTGCAAAGGAATCATTTCAAAATACTCCATTATGCATGCAGATGATTCATAAAAATCAAAATTTGAAACACTTTCGTAAAGTTTTATTTTTTTTATTCTCTTGAAAAACCTCAGTTGATTAGACATATTACAAGTAAAGATCTAAGCTTCCATCAGTCCGTACAGATTGAACATAACAGGTCGTCAATTTTTCTTTACAAACTCTGTGTGCCGTCTAGCAAATGTCTCTGCTACAAGAAGTGGAAAAATTAATGTGGCATCAGCAGATATCTGAAAATATAATGTTGAAAATGTTCATTATTACATAAACTTCAAAAAGAAAAAAAAATTCAAATCTTTTGTTTCTTTTATACTTACTTTCACAGGGGCTGAATCTATTTTTACTTTCCCCCAAGAAATGGCTTCATCAGGTGAGGCTCCCGAGTCACTACCATCATATTCTGTTCCTGAATTCAGGTACACGCAATAATCTGCACCATTTCTCTGAAATTGGATCAAAATTTTCTACTGATTATATTATTACTAAAGATACATTAGAGCACTTATCTATTTGTAGATGTTCAGTAGAAATACAACTTTCTTAGGAATGTCATTGTTTAAGCCATAGAGAAGATCTATAATAAAACAAAGGACAGGGGCTGGCTACTGCAACTTGTTCAAGGTCCTCACTGGTGTCAGAGAAGGGTGTTTTCTTTCCTCTTGATAAATGCTATTGACTGGGTGATGAATCCAGTGGACTGAAGGAAAGACTTTCTGATTTAGAGCTGCTATGAAAGAAATTTTATTTCTGGCATGGATGATAAGACTAGAGAACATCGAGTGTCAACAGATGTCTTCATTAATGAAGAGGGAGAGATTTTCATGTATCTTGGTAGTTTTATTAGCAAAACTAGTGACCTCAACCACAGATAGCAGGAAATTTTCCTTGAAAAAACTGAGGTACTATGATTTGAACATAGTTTTAGTGTTGCTCTATGGCTGTGAAATCTGGCAACTTGAGGAGACACCAAATGCCTACACAAGATCATGGGTATCAAAATGGAAGGAATGTCAATTGGTGCTTCTGCTGATCAGGGAGCATGTTTTCAGACTCTATACAAGACCTGCTAATCCATGCCACCCCTGAATGGAGGCTATAGATGAGCAGGGGACAGACACACAATGGAGAGGAACATCCAACTGGTCTACAGAAGCTGGAATAACACACTAGATTGGCTGAAAATTGTACACGGTGTGTATCTTCAAGGCAATACATAGGAGCATCCCAGTGAGTAAGTAGAAACAGCTATAAAATATTTTCACCACTCAATTTGAAGAGGATGAGTAATATGCATTATAGCATTCAAAAACTAATGAATAATGGCTTCATGAAGAGCTTGGTAAGAGATAACCTTGCTAGGTTGAGTGTACTTACAAGTTTCCGAGAGAAACCAGATGGATAAGGAACAGATAAAAATCTAAAACTGTTAATATTGAACCCTGAGTTAGGAAAATACTTTTGCATTCAGTGTCGGACGAGCGAGGCCTTGACAATAGCCTTTGTTTGAGAGGTTTAAAACCCGAGTTGGGAAACTATTTTTGCACTAAGTTTACCCATGTTTGATCATTAATTGCCTTTGTTAGGAAAATATCTCTAGTTTTTTGATTGCCTATTTCCAAAAAAGAAATTATGGATTCCCAAATTTGGAGAGATCAAAATGAAGGTAGCTGGCGAACATTGGAATCATGCTGAGAAGAAATCAATCATAAATCCTTCAGCCATTGGCCCCAACCATAACAGTGGCAAGCTATTATGCAAGCCACCTACTTTCGAGTTGACAGAGAAGATGCCAGGACACTGCATAGAATTCTACGTTCCTTGTCACCATGATATGCTGATCTTTAGATTTCATCTTTTAAGCCATACCAATAGATATACCAAGAAACGTCAAGGGGATTCCCTGAACTATCGACACAAGAATTTTCTTGAAGCTATACCTAGAGATATCGAGTATATAACCCGAAAGACTGACTGATAGATAGTCATTCCATCACCCACATCAGCATATATTTTGACTAGTCAACCTATAAAAATTCAGATATAAACTTTGTTGCCTATTTTTGTTCCAATAGGGTTTTTCTAAATACTAGAAGCCCTGTAGTAAAAAACCCAAGGGAATTTCAGAGTTGATGCACAAAACCTTTTTGACATGTTTCTAGCTTACTTAGACTGTCAGAAAATTGAGTGTACAATTTCTCATATGCTTGCTTCTCTCCATAGGGTACATTAAGAATAGGGGTCAATACACCTTTCCCCAAATGTTTTTCTTCTAAATAATGAAAAGGAAATTTTATAATTATTATGCCCCGAAAAGCAATAGATAATACATAATGATAAAGTCTAGCTTTGTATCAATTGTGATATTTGAGCTGCAATATAAGTATTGTGTGATAACTTGATTGAAACTCCTCAGTTGTATAGGAAAGGGATTTATTTCTATTATAAAATCTGACTCCACATTGCACAATTTCCTGTCCATTCTGAAACAGCCAAAGGAAATGCCCCTTCCAGTCATTTGTGATAAAGGTGTCTTCCACATCGTTGCAGAGATAATATTGCAAAGCCCATTAGAATTTAACAATATTGTACCCGTGCTGGGTAACTTTCATCTCACTAAAGCTGTTGAGCATTGCATACAGAACTTTCAGAAAGGAAATGGTTTTCAAGATGCATTAGTGGGGACAGAAACCTTTGGTTTGAAGCAGTTATGGGAAGAGCCCACAATATCAGGTCACTAAATGGATAACTCATTGATTAATACCAAAGAATCTGAAATGGGAGTCAAGAGACCAAAACAACTATGAGCTGATCTCAAAACCATCAGAAAGTAAGATGTATACTTTCAAGATTGAAGATCAAGAACATTCACTATCACTTATTGATGCTTGCTTGCAAAATGTATCAATTTAGTTGAAATGTTTGTATGAATTCAGAACTTGGTAGGTATTTAAAATCACATTTGGGCAATAGATGTAAAAGATCTAAAGGCTGCAGATTGTAACAGGTATTGGTATGCATGAGCATACCAAGACCTGTTGCGGTCTGTAGTTGGTTACATAGTGTGACAGTATGGTTCACTGTATTTATGTAGATTATGAATTTGTGGATGTTCAATTGGCAATGAATTCCTGAAAGGTCATTTCGTAGTTAAGACAAATTCTGGTTCCTTCAATGCTGTTGCTGCAGATATCAAATTAGAGCAGATCATCCAACAGTCAAAAAAGAGGGTTAGTGGAATTATTGGACAAATAAATTGTCTCTAGGTGGGAGGTTGGCTTGTATTTTGTGTGACATCCGCAATCAGAAAGAGAGCTGCTTTTTATGAAAATAATATCTCAAAAACCTGTGTTCTTATCACGCTACCTGAAAATCTATCTTTGCAATGTAATAATTGAGAAAGGAAGCATTTTTATACAATAAAATCAGATACTAAAATTTTAGGATTCAAAATAGGTGGCAGGTTTTTACTGTAAAATCACAAAAAAAGGTATCTTGTGTAGTAAAGAAAGTTATAATTTAAAATCCAATAACAATCAGCATAAATTTCCCATTCCGTGAATTGACAATATATTACGAAAAAACATAGGTGGAATTACCCCTATTTTAAATGTACCTCATGGAGAGCAGCCAGGATGAGTAATGAAAGAAACAGTGCACTGAAAAAAATGTAATTCTAACAGAAGAATAACTGTTGCATTTCAGATACTTAAATACCATATCAATTGGACCCCCCCCCATGACAGAATTGTTATAATATAACAAGTACATTTATTACATTTTTTCTTACATAAACAAGGAGAAAATGTTGTAATTTACATTTCAAAGATGAGAAAGGTACAAATAAAATCTCGTCTCAATTGAATTAAAAAAAAAATTTTTTTAAATATTTTAAAACATAGTATTCATTTTCAAATAAACAGTTCATAGATATGAAAAGTAATAAAATATTAACTCAATGTACGAAACTTTTTGAAGTCGGTGTCATTCTAGTTGATAAAATTTAGTGATTCTTCCCTAATTATCTAATTTCCCTAATTTCTGTGTTGTTTCATTATCAGGAAATTTAATCTACCCAATATTCATTTTTAGAAATATCTAGCCACCTTTGGCCATTTAAAATGGCGATAGCTGATTCCAAGATATCCAAATATATTGACATTTTTTTCTGTTAATTGCAACCTTTATCTTGATGCTGGAGCTAAATTTGGCAAAATACATCTTACATTTTCTTTTTTCATGTAATGGATTTATAACAGCAGCAGCTAATTGCAACTACTGAGAAGTTATTTCCCTTGCAAATATCCACAGAATGGTTTGATGAACCTATTTGAAAGAATTACCAAATTATCTTATTATGTAGAAGGATAATATCAAACTTTTTTCATATTGAATTTACATTTTTAGTATTTCAACTTAGTTGTCATTAGGTATGAGAAAAAAAGTACTAACAATGAACCATTTTCATTCATGTCCAATCAACATTACCAACCTGCTTGATTTCACTTGAGACTTTCATGCAACTTACATTTAGTAGATTACAATTAATACATTCAATTTACTTACTGAATTGGCTTTTGGCTCTTTACTACCAATTCACACATATATAAATAGCCTTGTTATGTGATGGGTAATAATCTAGTCATAAATAATATTCCAGCCACATGAGTAATTGAAAGAGAAGCATGAACAAGCCTAAATTTTGAGGGCCTAATGAATCGTTAGGGCAATCTGGCCTTTAAGACAAAGCAGACGAATTATTTAAATCTCAATGCACTGTACCTTCAAATGTTAGCAAGTGAACTTGTTATGAATATATACCTATTTACCAAAAAGTATGAAGCAATTTTCCCTATACAAGAATAGGATCAGTCTTAAATTCATTTTGCAGTTGTGAAGAGATATTGAGAGAAAAAAATCTGCTGAAGTGTTCATGTTACTGTAGGTGACTTCGGTAATGGTAGACATAACCAGCTGTCCTCCATTATCAGTGAGTTTTCAGGTGGCTCGAAGCATGAATGCCATACCCTGCAGGGGAAATTTGAAGTAGATATGCTCAAATTCTGAAATGCAAATTGCCTGCATCTCTTGTCCACCAAGAATAAAGTCTCCAGTTTATCCAAGTGTTTCAAGCCGACAATGATCTCAAGTTGAACAACATCAATTTCTCAAGTCCTACCCCTGGCTTTCTCCAGACAAAGACAAAGGAATTGCAAAAGCTGGTTTCTTTCTAGCAATGTCTGGCAATTTGCACCAGATACATCAATGTCTTTCTTTCAGTTATCAAACAAAGTTTAGGAGGGCACCTCAAACTACATGTCACCATTTGTTGGAATTATACCCGAACATTGGTAGCAGAGCAAATAAAATTGTGGTCACACAACACAAATGACTGGTGTAAAACACATGCATAGAACATATTCTGATGGAGGAGAATAGAATTTTAGTTCTTCCAAACAAGCACCTTCTAAAGCTAATATTTATAAATTAAAGTGACAATTCTTTAAATTAAATGCACTACTTACCATCAGGTTAGCATTACACGTATGATGCTTAGATACGCCGCCTCCTAGAATAATCATACCTGTATTTTGTGCATACACAGCTTGACTATTCATTCGACGAATATCTACAAAAACACAAATGTATTCATCTTAAAAACCATTTTTATAAAGCACAAATCATTTATGAATATTTTCAGTAAATCGAAATTACATTATTTTCTGAGATACATGTTTGGTTATAAGTTGAGTATCACAATTCTCAGACTGACTTCATCTAAGCATCACATACATAAACTATAAACTAATTGTAAGATGCTCTGATGGTTTACTTAGAGAGCTTTGATAACCAGTAAAGCAGTCAAAACATTAAAAACTTGGAATTCTTCAGAATTTATCTGTCTTTTGCTGAAATGAATTTTTGACTCTTTTAATATTTGTATTAAGATTCAAGTATAAAAGCAAAGTTTGTAAATAGTAAAACTGACCCTCTACAATGTCAATAACCAGACCAGGATTTTTGTAAGAATGGAAATAAATCATATCTCCTAAAGATCCATCAGTCAGGGCAGGACAAAACACTGGAATGTTGTTCTGGAAAGATTGTTAGAAAATTCATTAATGTGGAAAAAACTTTCAACAAAATCAATAAAACATTCAAATACAGCAACTGATATTTCTTCAAATGTTAACTCATCATGCAATCTGTACAAAATTTCTTCATCTGTATTTGTTCTAATCTTTTTCTCTTTTCACAGCAGGTACTTAACATTAAAGAAATGATAACAGATTTTGAGCTGTTTACTATTAAGATTACAGTAGTCGCTTAAATTTTGTTGGGGTTCAGGGGCAGATACCTCATGAAATTGAAATTCCATGAATTACTCTAGACCTCCCCCACCCCACATACTTTGTTTCGTAACTATATGACAATCAGACACACACAACTGACTAATGTAACTATGGAATGATGACCATTTAATCATTTAGTGGATAAGAAAAAAAGAAAGAAGAAATGAATAACAAGGAATTAAGAATGAGAATTTTGGCATTTATGCAGACTTTTGACACACCAAAAAATTGATACAATATGAAAAAAAAAAAGAAGTCAAAATCGTGTAAAATTTTATTTCATCTTTGGATTCTTTATCATTAGTAAGGAGACAGATTGTCAAACAATATGAGATAAAATTATCTGTGTACACCTAATAGAACCGGTGATATTTTTGAATACAGAGAGCGTGAATATTGCAACATAATGTCAAGTTTGGAGACGAAACATTTGCATTCAAAAAAATTTCCAATTTTTACACAAAAACAACAATTTATTAGCTCACATATTCAAGAACTATTTTTGATAGAAAGAAAAAAATCTTGAAATTTCATTTAGGATTTTTAAAAATTATATAAAACAAATTATTAATTTTGAAAATTCTTGTTTTTATTTTTTCACTTTGTTGAATTCTCAAGATTATGTTAATTATAATGCAACAATATGATTAATAAAATATAATCAGTGAAAAAAGAATGATACGCTGAAAGTGTTTTCATATTGTTTTAATAGAAGCTTTTTTGAAAGTTTTGAAGTTAAGAAAGGTCAAATCAAAGATTTCAGTGTTCTAGTTTTTTTTTTTTTTTAAACTCTTTCAATTAATAAAAAATCATTCCGGACACTATTTGGATGCAACCCATACCAAATTTTGAAAAGTGTTCATCACTTTTTTTCATTTGAAGTTTAAATTTAATTTTAAGCTGATGTTCATTTATGCATTCAACCATCATTTATTCTAAAGCTTATCAATCTACCCCTCCTTTGTCAACTCTCTACATTTATATTTAGCCATTATTATCAATGATAATTTTTTTCTTTTTTTTTTCTTAACAAATACGTGAACATTTTTCTTTCTAGTGAAAACAAGAAAATACTAGAGAACTATTGAATTTGAATGAAAGTAACGCTCACATAGAGCATCATTAAAAGGACCGTTTGTCGATTCGAAGAGCTGCAGTTTGTCAGTTTCAAATGAAAACAAAAAGTCGCTGTCTCATTCGTGGCCATTGAGGTTCTTTTTTTTGATCTCGTCCTTTGTTAGTCATTCAAGTTGTCAGCTAGTTATATTAGTCAACAAAGCTGTGTGGCATTTTGCGTGTCAAATTGCATGGCAATACAAGGAATTACAGCTGTTGTGTACAGAAAAAGGTGATTTTCTTCCTAACCTCCATTTACAAGTAGCAAATATTTGACTACGATTTTGAGGGACTGCTGTATTATTTTCTTCAAGTTGTTAAGATGATCAAAAACAAGTATATATTCTAGATGTCAACAGGAAAGCTTGCTAGTGTATGGGTTAACAACCATGGCAGTGCAGTGAGTTCAACCATCTCCAGGTGTCCCAATACTGTGGCCTTGTGCCAGACAAAGCTAAGATTAGTGAATGATGATCATCTATATACCAACAGCATTAGACAAAATCTGTCACTCTTTTGATCTGTTTTAATACTCACAATACAATCCATTCCACATAATCCTTTTGGTGAAAAAATGTGTAACTTGAACTTGGACGAAACATTTAATCAAACTAGATTTGATTTGAAAAAAGGCACTAGTTTCGATTTGTATCACTAAGAATACTATCTATAAGTCATTATTCTGAGAGAATCCAAGTGTGTGTGTTTTTTTTCTCTTTGGATACAACAAAAATGTAGACATAAATGATATATCATTTTCTTTCAATATGTACAATAGTTCTTCCATCAGAATTTTATCAATACAAACTAGTCAGAGTTGAGTGACAATACACCTGAACCACTGAGATGGCAACTTAGAGAAGTAATTTGGACCAGAGTACATTTAATGAACTGAAAATATGACTTTCTCAATTAAAGAATCCACAGAAAGTAACTTATCAACATCTACTGAAAGAGGTCACATCTCTACCAAGATCTACTGTTTCTATCATAAAACTGGTAGTTACACATTCGATATAGCAAAACTATTGGGTTGGCCAAAGATTTTTTATATTTTTATGAGATAAAATTTAACATCCTAAAGCTGTCTAAGTTTATTCAAAAAGATTTATACTGTATTGTGACAGTTGTCATATCAGTGTGCATTGTCTAGAAAAATTGTCAAAACTGGCATAGTTTATTGATGGTAACATTGAAGATAGAAAAAAAAATGAGTAAGATTTTCAGCATAGTAGGCTTTAAAAAAAAAACATACCCAGATCTGTGCAATTTATTGAGAATCATTGAATTCATCGAAATACTATACCAACTTTTGTTCAGACAATCTAATCTCTCCTTCCCATCTTCGATGTTGACAATATTTCAGCTATTGGATTGTCGTTATATCAATGACCTATGCTCAATGGAGACACAAGATAGAATTCATTGTTCAACAAAAAGAAAATGAGAACTTTTCCATGTTGTAATTAAAGAGTAAACTGTACTGCACATGAGGCTGAAATAGAATATTTTAAGCGTGGTGGTTCATGTTTAAATTTTCTGATATTGTACAGAGAGACTTTTCTTCTTCATGGATATTACATTTTACACCTGAAGAAGGTTAGAGAATGAATCGTCAGAAATGTGTCAACATCAAAAACAGGAAGAAGACATTAGATTGTCTGAACAAAAGTTGGTATGTTAATGACTCTTCCCAAAGTTATCAACATTGAAATACCATTTTTAAAACCAACTGTGATAGGTGATGAAAAGGGGACACTTCACAACACTTTGGAACTTCAGAGAATCATGGAACAAACAAAACGAATCACCACTAACCATACGTGAAAACATTCTTCATCCACATGAGATGATGATACGTATATGGTGGGATTGGAAGGAAGTCCTCTTCTAGATGTTCTTTCCAGGGAATCTGATGATTGATTAGAACAAATGAAGGCAGCAGCAACAATCAACAAAAAAATCTTCAGAATTAATTGAGAGAAAATGTGTAATATTCCAGCAGGTTTGACCCCATTTAATTGGTAACCAGGCTAAAATTATTACAGCTTTGGTGAGGATTTTTCAAATATCTGCTGTATTCACCAGATATTTCACCTTCAGATTACCATTTATTCCAGTATTCACAAAATTCTGTTCGTGAAAAAATATTTAGTTCCTTGGAAGACTGCAAATGGCATCTAAATGAATGAATGATAAACATTTTCTCTACCCCACCCCATCTCATAAACAAACATTTTCACTCACTCCATACCCTCTTTAGTGAACAATGAACGTTCTCTCTCTTTATCCTTCTCCCATATAAATGATATATATCTACTATGAAAAAAATTCTGGATTTGCCCTAGAATTTAACCAGTTCTCTCTTAACCCATGGCCTACCCTTTCATTGAAAATTATTGCGATGCGTATATATAGCTACAATGCAATGGAGGTAACTGTGAAAAGTTTATAGATCTGCCCAGGAACTTAATCACTTCATCCGTAGCCCATATCCCAACCTTTCATAAATTTTTGTTGAAATTTATTGAGAAATTTTCGGACCAAAAGTCAGGGCTCGGTTCAGCACTATAGTTACATTGTAAATGAAATTCCCCTCTAAAACCTAGAAAAATAAATTTTTCCGAAAAGTGTATGTGAGCAAAATACACTGTATTAAAATACACCAATTAGCTTCGATATTTCATAAACTGTCGGAGAAGCAACGACAAAAATGACCGGAATAAGAAAAATAAAAGATGAAAATGCATATAAGAATAACTTAGTTTGTACTAATGTGCAATAAAAGAAACGGTCTTTGTCTAAACTATAACGAAACTGTGTGAAGAAGAAATAACAGTAATTAATTCTGTTCAATATTTTTAGAAGTTGAAATTTGTTAATATGAAAATAGCCACCAAAACAATGAAAATTTTTTTATGATTATTCTCGTAAAGAAAGGAAATTATCTTATTCTATCAATGTCATATTTGCAAACTATAATGAATATCAGTCAGACAAGGGATTTTCACACAGACTTCCAAGTAAAATATTTGATTGGCTGATACAGCAAAAAATGTACTTAAGATAAGTACATTTTTAGAAGACTTTTTATTTATGAATATTTGGTAAACATTATTCTTGTCTCAACTTGGTTGCATTTGGCTCACATGTTTGCTCTGTTTCACCTTGACTTAAGAAATAATTATTGCAGATGGAATAAGTTATTGGCATAAAATAATTGTTAAAGTTCATTATTTATTAATCATTAAAGATTTATACACAAGTCATGAAAAAAAAAAAAAAAAATGGAAAAATCTAAAATCCAAAATTTGCAATCAATGATGAGTCAAGTCCTCCCAACCATTTATTATTAGTGTACAGCCACCTGATACGACATTATAAAATTTTCAGAAGTATTTTTACTTTCTTTCTGACAGATTACTATGCTTCATAAATATATCAAATAATTAAGTGTCCATGAACCTGCTTCATAGATATAAACTTGTTGATCATTTTCTGATAATCATAATTGAATATGAGTAGTAAAGATTAGTGTATAGGGAGAAAACAAACATTTTAATAATAAGATATAAAAATAGTGTTATTTTCATGTGATACAATTAAGGTATTGTGGTAATAAGTAATAGTTGAAAGAAAAACATTAGATTATAAGACCTTGAGCAGCGCAGTCTTGAATAGTACAGAAAATTTTGGAATGAAATAACTGTACTGTTCAAGGTACACCTGTAATAACATCAAACTTTACTACAACCAAAATGTTCAATACAGGGATTATCAAGGTGGTCAATATTTAAAAGGTAAACAAAACAAAATTCATTTCCCCACACAAATATTCCAAAATTACACATTCCATTTTAACTCCTTTATTAGTCGTTCCTGTAAATAGGATTTGCAAACTTTAGCAAAACAATATGATCTGAGTTGGACTTTAGAAGTAGGAAGGAATTTGTCATCAGTTTTTGTGTACATCACTGTCATTTGTGTATGACAATGGCTTCCAGTCTTCAAAATGAAATCAAAACTCAATAGTAAGAGTTTCTGATTTATATAGAATTAGTTTTTATTGTCCATTGATTTTATATTCTGTTTAGTGAAATATATTTCTCTATATAACAACCTTATAAAGAAACAAAGAGATATAGCTGCCTAAGTTTCCAAAACCAAACTGGAAAGCAGGATTTGATATGCAATTTCTCTCATTAATGCATATGACAACTGCACGTCAACCTGATCATTATCAATTCATTTATTTTTTGTACAAGCCTCGAGGCAGGGTAGCAAATCTGGTACTTTCAACTTTTGCTGGTATGTTTGGTACTATGCACAAAATATTTGGTATGTTTTGCATCAGTCAATAAATATTCTTGTTGACTTTGTATTTTACAGATGATCTCTTGTTAATTCCCCAATTTTTGTTCATCAAAATTCTACTGCAATGTTGGCACATGCTGATAAAGTAAGAGGAAATATGAGAAAAGTCTATCAGTGAGATTCTGAAATCTAGGATGAAGAAAATAAAGGACACTAAAAAACCTTGTAGAATAAAGGGAATTCATTTTTAGCCTTCCAATTGCAGAAGACAAACTAGAAAAATTTCAGTTCAAAATTTTCAAAGAAAGAGTTGGTGATTAGGCTTGATTTCCTATATAACCTTTTTTGATGTTGAATCTTCTTTTGTTGCCCACTTCTTCAGCTGTAATCTTCATTGAAGAATATCAAAGTATAAAAATCATAGCTGATTACAAATCAAAAAAGATGAATGCCTTACAAGAAACCAGAAGTTTCCAAAAGGAAAGATTGTACCAAAACTATCCAATCACAAGATCAGTGTAATATGATGAAAGAAATTATATGAAAAGGTATTTCTTATGGATTTTTTCTTTTCAGTAAATGTGATATACTGATTTATGATGATTATCATAAAAATTGATATATACAAGAGATGTGGTGTGGTTTTGGGAGATATGGTACATTTTAGGATGTGATATAAGTATGTTTGACAAATTATTTTTTCTCAGTGCTGCTTGGGGGTTGACGAGGGATCAAAGATTTGATGAAGGGGGTCAATGATCTAAGAGTTTTGTGACTCTTTGATAGATTCAGTAGAGTCAAAACAAATATATATATTACTATCAGATAAAAAAAAAGAGAAAAATCATTCACTGTACTGCTTACCTATCCTTGAAAGGGGAATTGTTGATGAAATTAAAAAGAAAATTGAAATGTAAATGCACAGACTTGAAAAAAAATGTAATTTAATGTAAAGTTTCAAATTACCTTGTATGCCCAATAGTAAACAGACTCTGGATGATCAATTTCTTTGCCTAAACGTGAAATTATTTTTGATGGAGTCCACTGCACTTTCTATAAATACAAATTTGGAGAAAGATTATTCATAATTTCAAGTTTCATTCAATTTTCCCATATAATTTAAATGTAGCCTAAATCATTGTGATGAAGAGACTGCATAGATACCGAGTATGTTGACTCTTCAGTTGTAAGTTACATAAGGTTTCAATCACAGCTAAGTTGTCTAATGTTTAGAATCTCAGCAGGAAATGAGAAAACAGATTTAAAACTTCACGAGAACATTTCCACCTGGAATATTGGTGCACCAAGAAATAAGGCTTCAGAATGTATTGAGGAATAAAGGTTCAATTTGTTGATTTTCACAAAGAGAGCATATCAAATGATGTTTGTGTGTGTGTCTTGCTCTTTGCAGAGATATCAGCCGACAAGTATCATCTCAGTTCCTCTCATACTATGCATTCATAAAGCGGGTTTCTGTTAACATATTGAGTAGATGGAAATGAGTAAGAAAGAGTCTGGCTAATGAAACCTGGACATTTGTTCCTTTCTATAAAGAATAGCACTAAGTGATAAAATATCCAAAGATATTAAACATTATTGATATGCAAATATACACATAATACTTACTTCTTCATTTTGTTCTTTTAGCAAATCGTCCAAAATAGGCATTAACCAGTCTTCAAATTTGCAGTAGTTGTCATTAGAGACAAGCAAGTTACCTATTCTGTTTATACCAGACTGCCGCAATTTTTTACCATCCAATCTGAAATCGCCAATATAGGTTGGTGCTAAGCATTTGATGAAGTCCTCCTCAATACCCCCAGCTGATGTTACAATACAGTCAACCTAAGAAATGTGCAACGAGATAAAATATGTATTTCAACAGGAAAAGAGTACAGCTTAAGACCAATAAAAAGTATTAGAAAGGATAAGTCAATGCAGAATTACTTTTTCAGAGTAACTCATTTAAAAAAAAAATATACCATGTTAACTCAGAGTTTATAAGGATGCAGGAAGAAAAGAAAATATTGTAAACTTATTCTGTTATGTTATGTTTGAATACAAAATTTTGTAGCATGTGTGAAAACTCTTACAGGCAGAAAATAAATTCAATGATGTTTCCTTTTATAATTAGAAAATTCACTAATGAAACTGATTATTACACCACAGGTAGCAATCAAAGGTAACTTAACTAA